>JAJPUD010005855.1:35540-145921 GCA_023553655.1 Myrmecobius fasciatus
CAATATGTTGTTTACAAGAAACACATCTAAAACATAGAGATACATATAGAGTGAAGGTAAAGGGCTGGAGCAGAATCTTTTTTTATGCTTCAAGTGAACAAAAAGAAGCAGGGGTAGCAATCCTTGTCTCAGATCAAGTAAAAGCAAAAATAGATCTAATTAAAAGAGATAAGGAAGGAAACTATATTTTACTAAAGGGTACCATAGACAATGAAGCTGTATCAATACTAAACATATATGCACCAAGTGGTATAGCATCCAAATTCCTAGAGGAGAAACTAACAGAGATGCAAGGAGAAATAGACAGTACAACTATACTAGTGGGGGATCTCAACCTTGCTCTCTCAGAATTAGATAAATGAAACCACAAAATAAAGAAGAAAGAAGTTAGGGAGATAAACAAAATGTTAGAAAAGTTAGGTATGACAGATCTCTGGAGGAAATTGAATGGTGATAGAAGGGAGTATACTTTTTTCTCAGGGGTTCATGGAACTTATATGAAAATTGATCATGTGTTAGGGCCTAAAAACCTCAAAATCAAATGCAGAAAAGCAGAAATAGTAAATGTATCCTTTTCAGATCATGATGCAATAAAACTCACATGTAATATAAGGCCAGGAGAAAACAGACCAAAAGTTAATTGGAAATTAAATAATCTAATCCTGAAGAATGAATGGGTGAAAGACCAAATTATAGACACAATTGATAATTTCATCCAGGAGAATGACAATAATGAGACAACATACCAAAATTTGTGGGATATGGCCAAAGCGGTTATAAGGGGTAACTTTATATCTCTAGGTGCTTAGTTGCATAAAATAGAGAAAGAGAAGATCAATGAATTAGGGTTACAATTAAAAAAACTAGAAAAAAGAGCAAATTAAAAACCCTCAATTAAATACCAAATTGGAAATTCTGAAAATAAAAGGTGAGATTAATAAAATTGAAAATAAGAAAACTATTGAATTAATAAATAAAACTAAGAGTTGGTTTTATGAAAAAACCAACAAAATAGATAAGCCTTTAGTTAATTTGATCAGAAAAAGGAAAGAGGAAAATCAAATTGTTAGTCTCAAAAATGATATGGGAGAACTTTCCTCCAATGAAGAGGAAATTAGAGTAATAATTAGGAGTTACTTTGCCCAACTTTATGCCAATAAATTTGATAATCTAAATGAAATGGAGGAATACCTACAAAAAAATATAGATTGCCCAGGTTAACAGAAAAGGAAATAAATTATTTAAATATCCCCATTTTAGAAAAAGAAATAGAACAAGCTATTAATCAACTCCCTAAGAAAAAATCTCCAGGGCCAGATGGTTTTACATGTGAATTCTACCAAACATTCAAAGAACAATTAATTCCAATACTATACAAACTATTTGAAAAAATAGGGGCAGAAGGTATACTACCAAATTCCTTCTGTGATACAGATATGGTGCTGATAGCTAAACCAGGTAGGGTGAAAACAGAGAAAGAAAACTATAGACCCATTTCCCTAATGAATATTGATGCAAAAATTTTAAATAAGATTTTAGCAACGAGATTACAGAAAGTTATCTCCAAGATAATACATCTTGACCAAGTAGGATTTATACCAGGAATGCAGGGCTGGTTCAATATCAGGAAAACTATCAGCATAATCAATTATATTAATAACCAAACTAACAAAAACCATATGATTATCTCCATAGATGCAGAAAAAGCATTTGATAAAATCCAACACCCATTCCTATTAAAAACACTAGAGAGTATAGGAATAAATGGGCTTTTCCTTAAAATGATTAGTAGCATCTACTTAAAACCATTAGCAAGTATCATATGTAATGGAGACAAACTAGAACCATTCCCAATAAGATCAGGAGTGAAACAAGGCTGCCCACTGTTACCATTACTATTTAATATTGTATTAGAAATGTTAGCTTTGCCAATAAGAGAAGAAAAAGAGATAAAAGGAATTAGAGTAAGTAATGAAGAAACCAAATTATCACTCTGCAGATGACACGATGGTATACTTAGAGAACCCTAGAGACTCAACTAAAAAACTACTAGAAACAATTCACAACTTTAGCAAAGTTGCAGGATTTAAAATCAATCCACATAAATCATCAGCATTTTTATATATTACCAACAAAGTTCAGCAGCAAGAGATACAAAAAGAAATTTCATTCAAAATAACGGATGATAGCATAAAATATTTGGGAATCTATCTGCCAAGAAAAAGTCAGAAACTGTATGAACCAAACTACAAAACACTTTCCACACAAATAAAATCAGACCTAGTCAATTGGAAAAACATTAAGTGCTCATGGGTAGGCCGAGCGAAAATAATAAAAATGACAATACTACCCAAACTAATTTACTTATTTAGTGCCATACCAATCAAACTCCCAAGAAATTATTTTACAGATCTAGAAAAAATAGTAGCAAAGTTCATTTGGAAGAATAAAATGTCAAGAATTTCAAGGGAATTAATAAAAAAAAAGACAGATGAAGGTGGCCTTGCTGTACCAGATCTAAAACTATATTATAAAGCAGCGGTCATCAAAACCATTTGGTACTGGCTGAGAAATAGAGCAGTCGATCAGTGGCATAGGATAGGATATCAGGACAAGCTAGGTAATAACGTTAGCAATTTAGTGTTTGATAAACCCAAAGACCCCAGCTTTTGGGATAAGTACTCATTATTCGACAAAAACTGCTGGGAAAATTGGAAACTAGTGTGGAAGAAATTAAGGCTGGACCCACACCTAACACCGCACACCAAGATAAGATCTAAATGGGTTCATGATCTATATATAAAGAGTGATATTATAACCAAATTAGAGAAACATAAGATAGTTTACCTCTCAGACCTGTGGAGATGGAATAAATTTATGTCGAAAGAAGATCTGGAACTCTTAATTGAACACCAGAGAGATAATTTTGATTATATTAAGTTAAAAAGTTTCTGTACAAACAAAACTAATGCAGACAAGATTAGGAGGGAAGCATCAAATTGGGAAATCATCTTTACATTTAAGGGTTCTGATAAAGGTCTCATCTCTAAGATACATAGAGAATTGTCTCATATTTATAAGAATTCAAGCCATTCTCCAATTGATAAATGGTCAAAGGATATGAACAGACAATTTTCAGATGATGAAATTAAAACTATAATCATATGAAATGGTGCTCCAAATCACTATTGATCAGAGAAATGCAAATTAAGACAACTCTGAGGTACCACTACACACCTGTCAGATTGGCTAAAATGACAGGAAAGGATAACAACAGGTGTTGGAGGGGATGTGGGAAGACTGGGACACTGATGCATTGTTGGTGGAACTGTGAACGGATCCAACCATTCTGGAGAGCAATTTGGAGCTATACTCAAAAAGTTATCAAACTGTGCATACCCTTTGACCCAGCAGTGTTTCTATTGGGCTTATATCCCAAAGAAATCATAAAAGAAGGAAAGGGCCCCACATGTGCAAGAATGTTTGTGGCAGCTCTTTTTGTAGTGGCTAGAAACTGGAAACTGAATAGATGCCCATCAATTGGAGAATGGCTGAATAAATTATGGTATATGAATGTTATGGAATATTATTGCTCTGTAAGAAACGACCAGCAGGACAATTTCAGAGAGGCCTGGAGAGACTTGCATGAACTGATGCTGAGTGAAATGAGCAGAACCAGGAGATCATTATTCACGGCAACAACAATACTATATGATGATCAGTTCTGATGGACATGACTCTCTTCAACAATGAAATGCTTCAAACCAGTTCCAATTGTTCGGTGAAGAAAGCCATATACACCCAGAGAGAGGGATGTGAAATGTGGACGACAACATAACATTTTCATGCTCTCTATTGATGTTTGCTTGCATTGTATTTCCTTTATCGGTTTATTCTTTCTTGTAGATACGATTTCTCCTGCACAAAAAAAAAAATGTGGAAATAACTATACATATATTCGATTTCTTAAGTATTCTAACATAATTAACATGTAGTGGATATCCTGCCATCTAGGGGAGGGGTGGGGAGTAGGGGGGAAAAATTTGTAACAGAAAGCTTTGTGAGGGTTAATGTTGAGGAATTACCCATGCATATGTTTTGCAAATAAAAAGTATTAATAATAATAAAAAAAGAAAACCCCATATGGAATTATGAACACTCAGGCATGACTGAAAACAAGTAAGCAACAACAATTAATATGGTTATATAAGTATATAGATTTTTTTAATATATTAAACCAGTCACACATTCTTGGTATTAAATTCAATCTAGTCATAATCTGTAATTTTTGATGTATTTTGTTTTAGCCTCTTGCCAATATTTATTTTTTTAACATCAGTATTCATTAGGGATATTGTTTTATTGTTTACTTTTTTTGTTTATATTTTTTCAATTTTGACTCTCCTTGATTTGTGTGTACCATTACCACTCAAAAGAGATTAAAGAAATAGGAAAAGGTCTTAGATTTTTAGTAGCTATCACTTGTCTCCAGTTTCTGATAGAGTTGTTTACAAGAGTACCTTAACCTCTTTGAATTTTAGTTCCTTCCTTATTATAGTCCTCTTCCCTCTGTTCATTATCCTCAATTTATTCTAGATAGATAGATAAATAGACAGACAGACAGATAGGTAGGTAGATAGATAGATTGATAGAACAGGACAAAGTTTGTGTGTAGTTGTTTGTGTGTTTTCTCTTCCATTAGACTGTGAACTCCTTGAGAATAGGGATTGTCTTTTGACTTCCTTGAATCTTCAGCATTCAGTACGTTACCTAACTAGCCAATCCTTGAATCTCGAAGGTGATGGTGGAAAAGAACACAAGAAGACCCTAATAGCTCTGGACTGAGGTATAGAAAAGAATGGAAGAAGAAAAAGAAGATAAAGATGAAGAAGGAGGAGAAGACAAAGATGAAAGAAGAGGGGAAGGAGAAGGCAAAGAGGAAAGAGGAAGAGAATACAAAGATGAAGGAGAAGGAGAAGACAAAGATGACAAAGGAGGAGAAGACAAAGATGAAGAAGAGGAGAAGACAAAGATGAAGGAGGAGGAGAAGGAGGAGAAAGCAAAGATGGAGGAGAAGACAAAGATGAAGGAGGAGGAGACAAACATGAAGAGAAGGAGAAGACAAACATGAAGGAGGACGAGGAGAGGACAAAGATGAAAAGGAGGAGAAGGCAAAGAGGAAGAAGGAGGAGGAGAAAACATGGAGGATGAGAAGGAGGAGAAAAAGATGAAGAGGAGAAGAAAGAGACAAAGATGAAGGAGAAAGAGAAGGGGATAAAGATGAAGGAGAAGGAGGAGGAGAAGACAAAGATGAAGGATGAGGAGGAAGAGACAAAGATGAAGGAGGAGAAAGCAAAGATGAAGGAGGAGGAGGAGAGGACAAAGATGAAGAGGAAGAGGAGACAATGATGAAAGAGAGAAGATAAAGATGAAGGAGGAAGAAAAGACAAAGATGAAAAAGAAGGAGGAGGAGAAGGCGAAGATGAAGGGGGAGGAGAAAGCAAAAGTGAAAGAGGAGGAGAAGACAAAGATGAAGAGGAGGAGAAGGCAAAGAGGAAGGAGGAGGAGAGGACAAAGATGAAGGAAGGGGAGGAGAGGACAAAGATAAAGAAGAGGAGGAGACGATGAAGAGGAGAAGATAAAGATGAAGGAGGAGAAGACAAAGATGAAAGAGAAGGAGGATGAGAAGGCAAAGATGAAGGAGGAGAAGACATAGATGAAGAGGAGGAGAAGACAAAGATGAAGAAGGAGGAGAAGGCAAAGAGGAAGGAGGAGGAGAGGACAAAGAGGAAGAGGAGACAATGATGAAGAAGAGAAGATAAAGATGGAGGAGAAGAAGACAAAGATGAAAGAAGAGGAGGAGGAGACTATAGATGAAGCAGGAGGTGAAAGCAAAGATGAAGGAGGAGACAAAGGAAGAGGAAAAAACAAAGATGAAGGAAAAGGAGGAGACAAAGATGAAAGAGGAGGAGAAGAAAGAAAAGGCAAAGATGAAGGAGGGGGAAGAGGCAAAGATGAAGAAGGAAGAGAAAACAAAGATGGAGGAGAAGGAACAGAAAGTAAAGAAGAAGGAGGAGAAGGAGAAGATAAAGATGAAGAAGAATAAGAGTAAGGAAAACTAGAGGGAAAGGTGAAAAGAAATAAGGAACAGTGGGAAAATAATGAAAGGAAAATTAGACAAGAGACTAGGACTGAGTCAGTTTAATTTTGGACAGCCATTAATTTCTTTGATTCTCAGTTTTTCCATCTGAAAATATGTTTCTAGAAACTAGATAATTTTTATCTTCTTCTCTGGTTCATCTTTCTCTTCCTAATTCCCAGTGCAGTTGTCACCAAACTATCTACTAGACTTTCTTTTCTTCTTTCTCTTCACTCTTTCTCTTAGTGATTTTATCTGCTCTCATGGAACTTTATGCATCTGAGATACACACAGATACACACACATATGAATCTATGCATGTGTATATGTAACTGGCTATTTCTCTACCTAGATACCTATCAAGAAAATTATATCTATATCTTTCTATAAAAACTTCTCACCCCAGTTCCAGTCCTTTATTTTCATCTGTTTCCTAGACATTTGCCGCCTAAATGTACTTCCAGTGTTTCAACATATCCAAAACTGAATTCCTGATCTTCCTCCCCTCTCATTTCCACAGGAAACCTTCCCCTCCTCCTAACTTATCCTTTTCTGTTGATAACATCACTATCCTCCAAATCATATGGGTATGACTGATCAAAAAACTAGTTTTGTCAGAAGTTAAGAATGAGTAAGAATGATGAGAAACAAGGCTAGAAAAGCACATTAGAGTCAAATTGTGATGAAACTTAAAAGTCATACTAAGGGACCTGCCATTTGCCCTAGAAACAGTAGGGAGTAATTGAAGTCATATGTTCAAATATTAGGAGGATGATTAGGGCAGCCATGTGAAGGATGGATCTGGGGAATTAGTCTTTTTTTCAATATGGGTATCAGAAAGACAAAGTTGGGTGGTCCGTGGATAGAGTGCCAGGCCTGGAGTCAGGAAGACTCATCAAGATTAAGTGGAAATAGCAGTGGATTTTGGAGCCAGAGCTCCTGTGTGTGAATCTCAACTGTATCCAGCATTAATTGCATGATGTTACCTAAGTCACTCACCTTTTTGAGCTTAAGTTTTCTCCTGATCTCTAGGGTCCTCTCGAATAGTAAATCTGAGAATCCTCTAGCTACCAATTAGACTACCAGAGGTTCTCACAGTATGATCCAGAGAATCCTGGAGAGGCTCTAAAATTCTTTCATAGTGTCTACAAATTCAAAATTAGTTTTTATTTACATATGGTAAATATCTATAAGCATAACCCACATAAACAAAAATTCTTTGGATGACTGTTCAATAATTTTTAATAGTATAAAGATACCGAGAACATGTTTGAGAACCACTGAAGCAGAAGCTGGCATGAGCTGGCACAGAAGGAACAAGGAGATGAATAATTTATCAAAGCTCCACTACTAGATCATCCATCATAGAAAAAAGGACATCTTTATAGCCTTGTTTGTCTTCTTTGTTACCTGCAACTTATTCTGAAATCTTAAACCTAAATCCTTTTTTTCCTCCAACTTCTCAGATATTAAAAAAAACCCTCAAAATGCATTTTCTTCCTATGGAGTCCCCATTCAGAACACATTGTATATTTGAGGTTGGTAATGCTGTCAAGATAAGCAAGTCCTTTTTTTCTATTATTTTTACAAACTCTCTTTTTCTTTCTCTGTCTCTGTCTGTCTGTCTCTGTCTCTCTGTCTCTCTCACACACACAACAGATTTCTCAGAATAATGTGTTTAAATGTATTTAAAAAGAACTCTATTGGATTACAAAGGAAAACAATGTTACTGAAATAAAATGATGTGTGTGTGTGTATGTGTGTGTATTCACATACAAATTTAGAATTACAGGAAGTTGTGTGCTGATAATTGTTTAACAACCAGCTCTCTCTGAAAAGAAATTTTACCCATGACACACTTTTAAGCTTAATCTGCATTATTAAATTGAGATAATCAAACAAACAATAAAGCAAATTCTTATTCATAGCATTGGCTGATTTCTAAGGTATAATACCTAGATTGAAAGTTTAACAATTGATTCTTCTTTGAGCTGACTCCAGCATAGTCCAGACTCCAGTGTTAAGAACTCCCGTTTTACTGTTTATATCTCTGTCAATGCTGAAAAGGATAGCTTACTACCAAGGACCATTTCATATTTTCCTATTTCATGGTTACCAGAGCCAAAGAATTCATCATCATGTGTCCAGCTGACTGGTGAGACACTTTACTTTCTAGTCTGGTCCTCAGAAAGCAGACATAGTTTATTGCCAGGACTGGACTTGACCTGTCCTTTCCAGAATAGGAAAATCTGCCAGAGCTTGTGCTCTGTTCATGAAGCCTTCAAAACACAAGATGAAACATCAGATTTCAATGAATTGTGGTAGCTAGATGAAAGAAAGGCATCTCTTTTTTCATCTAGCTACCACAATTCATTGAAATCTGCTTTAAAAATGCTTTATGTAAACTTACATGACATATCCATTTGAAATTGTTCTCTAGGCTACCATTTTATGCCAACATGGCAGACTGTGCCCTGAATCCAACTCAAACTACCCTTCAAAACCAGTCAACTACTTTGAAGGTTATTCAGGAACAGACACACAAATATAAAATGACCAGCAGTTTGGTTAAAACTGAGACCTCACCTCATTAAGTCAATAAGTAAGTTAATTCATTTCCATTTCTATGTGTGGAAACAAACAGGCACAAAATAAACCCTCATTGGTAAAATATTAAGCATTCTTTCTTGCCTTTTTTTTTTAAAGACTAGACTACTTTAGTCATTTTTTCCTGTAATCAGCACCTTTTACAGAGCATTTGTTACTATGTCAGTGGTTGCCAGAGAGTTTGGGGACCTCCTCCCTAGGATGAAAAGCATTACAGCAGCAGTAGCAGCAGCAGACATGTTTCCATCTATTAGGGAAGGGAGATATGAATTCAGTCATCTCTTGAGATGGATCCGTAATATTAAAGTTTGGACCCTTGAGATGGTACTAAAATAGATAGAGTTAAAGTTTCAAAAATTAGAAAGAACAAAGATTTTTTGAAAAATAATAGTTTCTAAAACGATAATCAGAACCAGGAAAACAAGTTATATACCAAAAATATTATAAAGAAAAACAACTTGGAAAAACTTAAGAACTGATCACTGAAATGAGCACTCAACACATGTGAGCAACACATTTCAAATGATCCTAAATGAAGTAGGCTACCCACAAAATAACAAAGGGTTAATGGATGGAAAATGCAGAAAGATAAATTATTAGAAATGGCAAAAATATGGATTTCTTTTGCTTGGCTATGTTTATTACAATACATTTCTTTTTCTTTTTTTCAGTGAGGAAGGAATTTTATTTTATTTTAATTTTATTTTTTAAAATTTATTTTTTATTTGCAAAACATATGTATGGGTAATTCTTCAATATTAACCCTTACAAAGCTTTCTATTACAAATTTTTCCTCCCTACTCCCTACCCCTTCCCTAGATGGCAGGATATCCACTACATGTTAATTATGTTAAAATACTTGACAAATCGAATATATGTATACGTATTTCCACACATTATTGTTGTGCAAGAAAAATCGCATCTAGAAGAAAGAAAAATCAGATAAAGGAAACACAATGTAATCAAACATCAATCGAGAGCATGAAAATGTTATGTTGTGGTCCACATTTCACATCCCTCTCTCTGGGTGTATATGGCTTTCTTCACTGAACAATTGGAAGTGGTTTGAAACATTTCATTGTTGAAGAGAGCCATGTCCATCAGAATTGATTGTCATATAGTATTGTTGTTGCTGTGTACAATGATCTCCTAGTTCTGCTGATTTCACTCAGCATCAGTTCATGCAAGTCTCTCCAGGCCTCTCTGAAGTCGTCCTGCTGGTCGTTTCTTACAGAACAATAATATTCCATAACATTCATGTACCATAATTTATTCAACCACTCTCCAATTGATGGGCATCCATTCAGCTTCCAGTTTCTAGCCACTACAAAAAGGGCTGCCACAAACATTCTTGCACATGTGGGGCCCTTTGAGGAAGGAATTTTAAAGAGAGGTCATGGACCTGATTCCCAAATATTGAACAACTGGGTCCATAACATAATTTTAGGTTTAATCTAGGCTATTAATGCTTTTTAAAGCGTAAACAATTAACAAAAATCTTATTGAAGCCCTGGTTTGTAGCAGTTTAAGGTGAAAAGGTTCACGATGAATTTAACAATTGGTTCTTCTAACCAATTCAAGCTGACTCCTGAATAGCCCTACTCTCCAACACACACCCCTTCAAAAAAAAAAAAAAAAGAGGAAGAAGAAGAGAAAGTGAGTAATTAAAGCCATTAAAATGCATAGAGAATAGAAGGAAGTTTAGAAGGAAATTCAAGCAGGAAAACTTTGAAAGTTATTTGTGGAATTGACTATGTAGATGTTGTCATTTTTTAAGTGAGCTATACATAGGAGAGGTTGGCAATTTCATATGTTGTCTTTTTTGCATATAAATAAGTTCTCTTTTTTTGGTGTTTATAAAGTTCAATTTTTTTAAAAAAATTATTACGTTTATGGTGATAATCCTTCATTAATTCAGAAAGACCAGGATAGAGGGGAGGGGTATATATATTGTCTGAATTTCTGAATTTTCCCCCCAAAAAATAAAGAGCCATTTCTTTTGTAGCATGCTTGTGTTGTCCTACTCTCTTGGGGATGGACCTGATATAGTTTAATCCACTGCTACCAAGGGTTCTCCCGTCCCCAGGAGGGATTGGGGAAATCTCTTGCTTCTGGCTATAGCTCAAGCACCCAACTGCTATGTTCTCCCATTTTACAACCCCAGTGATCAGTATCTCAGTTCTACTTAATCACTTAACATCACCTTAGCTTTTACAAAGGGTTATTTACTTCAAAGATATTGCGAGAACGAACATACATTTTCCCCAGAGCCTTGGAGACATAATTCTCCCTATACCATGTCCAGGAAATGGGAGGGGGATGAAGGATAAGGCCCACAATTTAATTCAGTTTTTCCATAGCATTAGTCCAACCAATTTTATCAGCTTCTGCTGGGCTGATGCCTCTGGACTGTGCTCTCCAGGCATTAATGCAGAGCTGTTTGCAATACCTAACCTTCATTCCTAAATTCCCAATTCTCTCTCAAGCTCTTAAAACAGAATGAAACTCCACTGTCTACAATTAGGATGGAAAAGAACAATAATGACCTAAACTCCTTTGGATGAGGACATCTAAACAGGTATCAAGCCTCCATTACATTTTCAAAATTATATGATAAAAGAAACAATACTTACAATATTTTGCTCAGCAGAAATACTTATTGGAGCTTGCTGATAAATGTTTAACAACCAGCTCTCTGGAAAAAAAAATATGTAAGACACACTTTCAAGTTTAATTGTCAAGATTAATATTTCCTCCATTACTTTCTTAAGTATAGATAATTAACCTAAAAATAAATCAAATCCTGATTTGTAGCATTCAGTTGTTTCTGAGAGGAGAAAGAGGAGAGGGAGAGAAAGACAGAAACAGAGGGAGCAATTGTAGAGATTTTGCCCTAAAGAGAATCTTAGTGGTTTAATATTCCAGAACTCTTAAAAAGATCAATCCAGTGAATCTGAACCATTGCCATAAACCAAGAGTTTTTAACCTAGAGTCAAATGAGTCTATGGATAAAATACATCCTTTTTTTTCATTAATATCCAAATGAATTTTAACATTTCAGGCAGCTAAATGGTACAGGGGATAGTGTACTATAGCTAGAGACAGGAAGATCTGAGTCCAAATTTGATCTTAAAAACTTACTAGCTATGTAAACCTAGGCAAGTCTTAAAATCTCCTAATAGCATCTAACCTCAAGAACTTGTGTAGATAAAAACGAGATCTTTGTAAAGTATTTTGTAAACCTTAACTTCTTTCAATTATTTAAAAATATTATCCTGAGGAGGGGATACATTAGCTTTACCAGATCCCAAAGGAGTCTATAACACATACACACATACACACACACACACACACACAATTAAAAACTATAGTCCTAGACAAAAGTTGGGGTGTATGTAGTTTTACTTGGTGTAAAAGGACTAAACTGGAGAGATTATTTCTCTAGGAGGCAGTAGCCTTAGGCAATTTCAACTACTTAATGTTTTGTCTCTGGTTGGGTCTAAGGACCACTTAGACCTCCCCTTTCAGGAAAGCATATACCATTCTTTCTGCAGGAAGTACTGTGACTACTTTCAAGCCTGATTGCACAGGTAGTTAGTAGAGGCTTTAACCTGCTTGGTTTTTCTTGGGGGGATTGGTCCTTCCTAAACCAGTTCAGTGGACCTCAGGGAAGGCAGGGAGTGGGGAGGTGGGTAGCAAATCAAGTTCTGGCTGACTTAGGGAACAGAGTAGTGAACTTGAGTCACGAAAAGTTGGGTCTGACACTGTGAAATCAACCACTCTAAACTTTCATTTCCTTAAATATAAAATGGGGGCAATAATGTCTGTTGTAAGGGTTGTTGTGAGGTTAAAATGAGTTAATGCATGTGATGTGTTTTGCAAACTTTAAAGTGTTATATAAATGTCAGTTAATATTATACCTTCTATCAAATCCTAAACCTGTGATCTGATTTGCTTAGCAAGCCCTTTCTTTTTAATGAAAGGATAAAAATCTTTCTCCAAGTCCAGGTGCTGCAATTACCAAAAATTACAAATGAATAGAATATAAATTAATGAGGGTTTACTGTCATTTTTTTTCTCAGGTAATTATCATCACACACCAAGGACTTTACTGTTTAACTTTTTTTAAACTAATTGTTTTATTTTTTCTGATTATACATATATGTTAACTTTTTAAATACACATTTCTTTATGAATCATATTGGGAGAGAGAAATTGGAACAAAAGGGAAAAACCATGGGAGAAAAAAAAAGCACACAAAAAAAGAAGTGAACATAGCATGTGTTGATTTGCATTCAATCTCCACAGATCTGTTTCTGGCTGTAGATATTTTCTATCCAAAATTTATTGGGATTGGCTTGGATCACTGAACCCACTGAGGAAAACCAAGTTTTTCGTAGTTGATCATTGCACAATCTTGCTGTTATTGTGTACAATGTTTTCCTGGTTTGGCTTGTTTCACTCAGTATCAATTCGTGTAAATCTTTCCAGGCCTTTCTAAAATCAGCTTTTTGATCATTTTTTTTATAGAACAATGATATTCCATAACCTTCACATACCACAATTTATTCATCCATTCTCCAACTGATGGACATCTACTCATTTTTTAATTCTTTGCTTCCACAAAAAGAGCTGCCACAAACATATTTGCATGTGTGGGTTCTTTTCCATCATTTATGATTTCCTTGGAATTCAGACCCACTAGTGGCACTGCTGGGTCAAAGGGTAAGCACAGTTTAATAACTCTTTGGGCATAGTTCCAAATTGCTCTCCAGTATAGTTGGAACATTTCACAACTCCACCAACAATGTATTAGTGTCCCAGTTTTCCCACATCCCCTTCAACATTTATCATTATCTTTTCCTGTCATCTTAGCCAATCTGAGAGATATGAAATGGTACCTCAGAGTTGTTTTAATTTGCATTTCTCAAATCAATAGTGATTTTTCATGACTGTAATTATTAAATACCACCATACATCAAGGATTTTACTGTTTAAACTTTTACAAAAAAAGGTCTTTTTACTACCCCTTCTTTTTTGTCTTCCCATGCTGGTACATTACTAGGGTATGTTGGTTAAATGCCTTCTTACAAAGGCATATTTGAGACCATGAGAGCCTTTAAAAAAACTTTTCTGAACCCTTCTAAATAAATATACCCTGAATAAAATAGGAAAGTGTGGTTTTCGGCTATTTAGCCTGCGAGGTCTCCCCAGGAAGTGAATGTTACTATGTTATCAGTTATCGCTTCATTGTTACAAAACAGAAGGAAACTCCAGGATTCCTGTTCCAAGCATATAACTTCTCCACCCTAGTCCATTTAGGTTTGGCAACTACTCAGTATGTCTGAGATTCACTGTTCTCCACCCTGTCTGTTACCCTTTCAATCAGCCATGCCCAGGTTTTACCTGGGCCATCTGGGATTCAGTCTGGTAGCCTACTTCACAGTGGTTAGTCAGATCAGGGGCTCATAAATGTAGAGCTGCCAAGGACCACAAAGTCTATCCAGTACAATCCCCCCATTTAAAGGATAAAGAAACAGAGGCATATTGCAAATGACAAAGCAGGAATTTGAATTCAGGTCTTCTGACATCAATTCAGTTCTTTTGCACATAGATGGTTAGAACCAGAAGGGATGTTAAATTCATTTAGTGCTTCTCTCATTTTAAAGATGAAGAGACTGAACTTCAGGGAGTGGAAGTGACCGATTCAAAGATATATAACTAGTAAGTTCACTTTCCACTAGAACACAAGGGCCTTTCTCCTAGGAAAGCTGTACATACAAAGTAATTGTTTGCCCAAGAATGGATGATTTAGAGCAGAGAAAGGGAAGAGAATCATTATAGGACTTAGAGCTAGAAGAAACTTTGGATTTTGAGAACCTCTTGCCCCTCTACCTATTTCACTTCTAAACAGGCTTGTCCTAAATTGTTGTTCATCTTTCATTTTCAGACCATCAAGAGGAGATGACTTGATTTATGAATTGGATTTAAGTGAGGCAGAGTTGCACAAAGTAATCAGTCTCACTTTCTCTTCCAGAATCATCAGCATCCAGTGGTAAAACAAAAGGCAAGATAACTGGCATTGGTCTGGGATGCAAGGGGTGATCTTAGCATCTTTAGTGTTTGACCAAGCTCTGGCTCAGTCACTTACGTGACCATTGGAATAAATTGTTCTCTTTTGCCTATTTTACTGGAGGAAAACTTTACATGCTAGTGGTAGACATTCCCCTAACTCACTGCTACCCTCATTCTGGTTTAGCCCATCTGCTAGATAGGCTATGGTCACTTAGCATGCTACAGATTCTTGGAACTATCAGTGAGTGTTGGGTGTCAAATGGACACCAAAAGTGGATGAGCAGCCCTGAAAAGGGCTCAACAATCCCTCACAGCAGAGATACTAGTCCTCCTTGAACACCTTGTACATTTAAGTTATGACAATCTGTTGGAGAAGGTAGTGTGGACAGAACAGAAGGATATTGGATTGAGAAGCAAAAGATCTGGGTTTGAATTTCACCCCACTACCATGTTGACTGTCAGAAGAACACTTTACCTCCAAGCCTCAGGTTTTTGTTTTGTTTTGTTTTTCTGTAAAAAGAGAAGGATTGGACTGGGCAATTTTAAGGGCCTCAATTTCTATCATTCCCTCTTTTCCCCCTCCTCTCCAGTCATCTTCTTCTCTCTTCCCTCTTTTCTCTCCTTGTCTTCTTTTTCATTCTTTTTCTTTGTGTATCTGTGTGTATGTCTGTCTGCCTCCATCTCTCTTTCTCCACATATAGATACATAGAGATATAGAAAGATATTATAGCTATAATATTTCCCTATACAAAAGGAGAGAGGACACAGTTTAGATGACCTCTTTAGAGGCCTTTATTGCTCCCACAATCTATGATTCAGATTGCACTGTTAAAAAAATTGCTGGAGCCCTTGGTCTTGGAGGCTAGACTTCTGATTATAAATTTTATATAGCAGGGCAAACTTTCACAGAATCACAGAATTAGAATGGATTCAATTTGACAAAATTTTTAGCAAAAACTTATGAAGCATCAGGTACTGTACTCCCAAAGGCTACACAATCCAGCCTGTGTCTGGCTGCTAATACCCTCTGCACCAACACACCAAGTGGCTATATAGCCTATGCTTGAAGGGAAACCTTAAAAATCACCGAAGGCAATCCCCTTTTGTTTTGGACAGCTCTAATTGTTAGAAACTTTCCCCTTATATTTAAACCTAAATTTGTCTCCTTACAACTTTCACCCAGTGTGCCTCATTCTACTCTCTGGACTAAGCAGAACAAGTCTGATGTCCCTTATACATGATAACTTTAAATATACTTGAATGTAGCTAAACTGTGCTCCCTTAATTTTTTTTCTCCAGGTCCAATGTTCCACTTCTCTTTACTTGTACACCTTGTTTCTAGTTCACCCTCACACCCACACCCACTCATTGCTCTCTTTTGAACATCTTCTAATTTGACAATATCCTTTCTAAGTTGTGGAACTTAGAGTTGAATGGCATATTTTACATATAGACAAGTTAGATTGGGGCAGCTAATGCAGGGCCTGGAGTCAGGAAACCCTAAATTGATATTTGGCTTAACATACTTACTAGCTGCATGACCCTGGGTAAATCAATGAATCCTGTTTGTCTCAGTTTACTCATCTTTAAAATGGAAATAATAATAGCATTAAGAGTTCTTCCAGGATTGGCATAAGGATCAAATGAAATAACTGTAAAGTACTTAACACACTGCCTATGACATAACAAGTGCTACATAAATGTTAGCTATTAATATCATATGGATTGATCATTAAGGAATAGACTAGAACTATGCCAATTTTGCCATCTAACATCTATCTATGCTTTTTAGCTTCATGTTACTTGTCAATAAGGTCAAGGACAGATCTTTAGAGAACTCTACTACAGATCTCCCTGAAACCTGACATTGACCTATTAGTTATTTTTCTTGGATATGGTCAGCCTTTAAGTTCTGAACCTGCTAATTATACTATTGCATAGTTCAGAGGTTCCCTAAGTATGGGTCTTTGGGAGATATGAATTTTAAGGGATTTTTGGATCCATAAATAAATAATCATACCTTCCATACTCCATATCTCACACACAATTTTTGTTATTTATATAAAACTAAATACAAAATAAGAAAAAGCAAAATAAAAAAGAAAGGCAGAAAAAGGGAAACAAAACAAAACATTGTCATATGTCCAGCAGAACATGAGGTAGGATTTAAAATACGTAGCAATAAATTTCCTTTTTGAAAAAGCATATACAATAAAAGAAGACTTTCTGTTCATGACTTTCCATCTTTATTTCTTTGTAAGTTATCACACACATATAGTACTAATTTTTTCAAATTTATATGGACATTATTATTATTGATTAAATACAAATTCATTTAAAACAGATTGAACTTTAGTAGGGATTTTTAGTAATTTTTTCCCATCAGGTATTTTTCCATCTGTATGTACTAATAATGGAATTCTCATGTGCACAAAGTTGGGTATTTTTTAAAAAGCATTAAATGGGATCCTCATACTCTAAAACCAAGAAATCAAATGTTTGACAGAGTTAATGCTCCAGTCCCATATTATACTTTTTTTTTTTTTTTTTGCTGAAGCAATTGGGGTTAAGTGACTTGCCCAGGGTCACACAGCTAGGAAGTTTTAAGTGTCTGAGAGACCAGATTTGAACTCAGGTCCTCCTGACTTCAGGGCTGGTGCTCTATCCACTGCCTCACCTAGATGCTCCTTGGTTTCATTATATTTACGTTATTGTAATAATTTTGGATTTTGTTTTCCTTACTGCTTTTTACACTTTATATCAGTTCACATAAGTCTTCCTTTACTTCTCTGAATTGATCAAATCCCTCATTTCTCATAGCACAGTAATATCAAACTATATTCATTTACCACAACTAGTTTAGCCATTCTCTAATCAATGGACATTTGCTTTGTTTCGAGTTCTTTGCTACTATGAACAGTGCTGTTACAAATATTTTATATGAAAACTTTCTTTTCCTTTTTTTTAAATCTCTTTCCTAAGATGGGATTCTCCTGGTCAAATGTAATAGACATTTTAGTCACTTTTTTTGAATAATTTTAAATTATTTTAGATTCTTTTCAGAATGATTGATCCAATTTACAACTTCAGGAGCAGTATTTCCATGCACAATTGTATTCACAAACTTTTTGACATTGACTATTCCCAACTATTGTAATATTTATACAAAATAATTTCAAAAGAGAGAAAGAACATTAGCACCTTGGCTCAGAAACAACTATAGGCAGATTTGACTGAAATAACAGTTTTTCATGTTGGTTCTTTGATCTTTTGAAAAATGAAAATATCATTAAAGCAAGCCAAGAATTTATCATTTCTTCTGACTTTGGCAGAGAGAGCACTTAACAGATGCCTGGATAATTGGAATACTCCATCTCCCATCCAACTATTATATCATACATCTGTGCCAGGTTCTTGATCTGTTTTCCAAACTCTTTGTATATTTTTTCCTTCTGTCTAGAAGAAACCTGAGTGGGTGGTATGATCTGAGAAGGTACTGGGACATCTTTCTACCAGAATATTAATGTGACAGGGAAAATGCCTGTCACAGATTTGCCTTTCATGATTTATTATACAGAATATCAGAGATATACACTGTCTATTTCTAATCCAGTACATGAAATTTTGGGATCAAGTCTTTGGCTATGATGACTCAAATGTTGGAAGTATGAAATGATACAAATACTTCTAATTGGCTAAAGACCTGAAAGAATGAATGACGGAGCCAGAAGTAATACACATAGAAAAAGTTTGACCAACTGATCTCAGTATTTTCTCCTTGGCGCTCTGAGTAAGGATAACTGTTTTGAGTGACTGTCAAGAAGAGTAAAAGGCAGTGTCCTTTTTCTCACTTAGCCACTATGTGTTTATGAGCCTACGATACCTTCATTTTTTTTTTTGTTGTACCTTTCCTAATTTTAGTCAAATGACTATCATGAAACATAAGTTCCCAGGAAATCTAGTAAGTTTGGAATATTCAGGGATTCCATCAGTGGCCAGAAGCAGTAGCAATGACTGCTGCGGCAGGTTAGAGGATGGTACAGTGGTTGCCTATAGGTAGAGGAAGAAAAACAATCAGATAAACAAAAGACATTGGCCAATTCAGGAAGTCCGACTCTTTAGGACTAAGAGATGTACTTACAAGGGATTTTAGGAAAGCATTGATCCTCAAAGCTGAAGAAATGGCTACACCCAAGGGGAGCTTTATGGGAATTCTTCACAATGGAAAAAGGACTTCCAGGTCCAGAAGCGATAGGCATCTCTTTGACAATGTGTTTTCTACATGCCTCACTCACTATCTTTGTGCTATTTTGGGTCTATTTCCCTCAGGATCCTTGTAAGAGTTGGGAAGAATGTGATTCTGGTTTTTGTACCTACTAGTCTTCATATGCTTTCTTAGTAAATCCCTTTTATAAAAGTTAATGGAGTTCATCTGACTGATTGATGATAGGAAATATACCAATGAAGATTCAGGAGATATAGTGTTAGAAGCTATAATCCCTCAGGATTACTTAAGTTACCTTGAAGGGAGAAATAGTAAAATAAGTAAAGCAGCTGTTCTCTGGGGTGTGAAACAAAATTGGTAAAGTGGCTCCATAGGGGTCTGTAAATTAATATTAATCACATTGCCTTTTATGCTGCCATAAGTTTCATTTCTTTGGATCTTTGGGTTTTGTTGTTATTTTTATGAATTCTAGAAGCCATATTGAATTTGGACTTCACTCAATGGGCTTAAATCCTAGCAGTTCAGAACTTCAGAACTAAAATAATCCTCTTGCCTCAGCTTCCCTAGAGAAAAGAAATGCAAATATGTGCACCTTACCTATCCATTGCTTTGGATCTTTAAATCTATTCCAGACTTAGACCTCCCTTAAGAAAAAGTAAATATCTCAAGAAAGGCAACAAGCTTTGAGACTTTAGTTATTCTCTTACTTCCTAGTAAACTGAACACAGTAAAATCTCATGGGAATGGGATATGGGATAAGAGCCTGAGAACAGGGAATGGATCTGGGCCAAGGGATACAATGGAAAGAAGTAGGAAAATGCTAAAGATAAACTTTCCAGATTTCACAATGATTCCTAGCCTGTCCTTGGTTGTTCAGCAAGGTCCTTACTACCTCTGGCTCTCTTCTGGTAGGTCAGGTAGTTGCTATTTCCAAGTTTCTGTTGCCGCAACAATTCACTTTGTATACCCATAAAACTTAAACCTAGTGTGTAATTTTTTTCAATGTGTTGGCTTGTTTTACTTAGTTGTAATTCTTTTTATAAATTTCATGTTTTATTCTGGACTAAATGCTCAAAAAATAGCATTTCAATTTATACAGTTCATACTATTCAAACACAAAAAGAATTCTATATGAAACCAAATTTTCATTTCATACCTCTTGCTTTTTAAAAATTATATAATAAATTCTACACATCATTTTCAAAACTATTCTGCTTGTTTGTGCTTCCTTCTGAATTTATTTCTAGTAAAAAAAAGTAAAGTTCTAGATAACAAAAGAGAATTTAATTTAAAAAAAGAAATCAAAGAATTATGTTTTTTTTTTTAAAACAACACCCACTGGTGTCAGTGAAAAAACAATCAGATAACCAAAGGGGAAGAAAAGCAAAAAAGAATACAATAAAGAAAAACAGAAGAATAGGAAAAAAAGAAAACCATCAAGAAAATTCAAGAGATCAGAAATTCAAAAAGTGCAGAGGGGCCAGATAGAAGAAACTGATGAAGAAAGAAAGAAAGAAAGAAAGAAAGAAAGAAAGAAAGAAAGAAAGAAAGAAAGAAGGAAAGAAGGAAGGAAGGAAGGAAGGAAGGAAGGAAGGAAGGAAGGAAGGAAGGAAGGAAGGAAGGAAGGAAGGAAGGAAGGAAGGCCAAAAATTAACAGTACAGCAAAAATAAAACAAAATTAAATTAAAAAACCAAGAAGGAATATGTAGCAGAACCAGAAGTGAATGAAACTGGGAATTATGTTGAAATGATGACAGAGGAAGAGATGAAAGCACCTGCAGAAAAAAAAAAGGAAACATAAGCATTCAGAAGAAAAAGGTGATTCTAAGAAGGAAAAAAAAAATGAAACATACAGAAGACGTTATTGTCAAAACTGGGAAATTCAACCTGAAATTTAGACCTGAATTATCAAAGCTGTTCTGAAATAACCCCCCAACAATGAAATATCAATTAAAAAGCTATAGAAAAAGGTTTTAGTTTAATAATATGCAGTGGCTAATGAATACTACAAATCTGAAAGGGAATTACTAGTTACCTTTACAAGAAATCCCAGCTGTAAGCTTTTAAAGAGGAAAAGTTAAACTTTTGAAATGAATATTTTCCTATTTTTAAAAGAATGAACATTGTTCCTGACTTCTCCCATTACCCCATAACCATTTGTAAAACAGAGAATTTAACAGCCTCTCAAATTTTGTACTGTTTTTGTTATTTTCCAAATATTAAGGAAAATGTATATTTTTGGTAGAGCTTTTAACTGAAAATAGAGATATTTGCTACCCATCCCCCCAAAAAAACAAAGAGTTTAGCTAATAAGGAAAGGAAAGATTATAGGAATAGCTAGCTGGAATGATGATATTTGATGAAGTGAGGTTTTTTGTTTGTTTTTGTTTTGTTTTATTTTTAAGATGGGTGAGACTTAGAAATGTTTGTAGGCAGCATGGAAAGAGTCAGGAGAAATGGAGAGATTTAAGATGGAGAAGAGGGAAGAGGAGATTTAAAGGCACACATAGAGGAATGGGTCTTCAAAAAGAGAAACACCCCTTTTCATTAGAATCTAGAGTGAAGCAAAACATAATGGGAAATGATTTCAAAGGGATTTGAAATGAGGAAAAAAGGAGCTTTTTGAAAATATACTATTTTGTGGTAGGGGGTGGGGTGGGGGGGATGAAGTATGAAGGAAATTTGGAGCATGAGGGAAATGTGTGTGAGGCTTGGGGAAAGAAGAGAAGGTATAGAATGGCTACCAAAATGAGAGGGATTCAGAATTAATTAGGGAAGAGTAAAAAGATTTGTCTTGTTATTCCCCCAGTATTTGGCAGTGACTAGGGAGGTCAAAGGCAGAAGAAAAGGACCCAAATATATAGAACTATAACAGCAGGTTTTGGTGTAATAAAGGAATGAAAACAAAACAAAAGTGGGTGTCCCCATCAAATGGCAAATCAGTGAAAAAAAAATCTACTAATATAATGGAATATTGAGATCAACACAGAGAAACATGGAGAATTTTGGGTGAAGAGGTGCAGAGTGAAGTGAGCAGAATCAGGAAGATAATTTATTTGATGACCTTGATAATGTAAAATGAGGACCCAATTGAGATTGACTAGCATAAATTTGTTGTGGACCCAAGCAGCACAGTTTCATTGCTTTCACCATTTTTTGCTAAGCAGGTTATGAGTAGGAGCAAAGGAGGCAGATGGTAGCTCGGCAAATTGGACTAAAGATAAGACATGAAAATGGGATTTGAGCTACGACATTTATCCCCATTCTACCCATATCACCAATGTCAAAACAGAAGTGAAAAAGAAACAGATCATAGATTATGTTCAAGTTGTACAGATATAGGTAAAAAAAAAAAAACCAGGAATTCCCCTGATTATGTTTTTTTCCTATCATGGGTTATTTTTTGCTCTCCTTCTTTTAGGTTGTTTCACATTAGAACTCCAGATGTTATGGTAGAATTGTTCCCTTGAATAATGGCTGTGATTCTTCTGTTATTTTTTTTAGTCTAGTTTCTGACACAGTCCAATTTCTTCTATGGGGACTTAAAATTATCAAAATCCCAGCCTATACCAGGATTTAATCTTTAAAAAACATATTGAAACAGAACAGAAACAACTTTTAAACAGAGAGATAAAGTTGTTTCCTCATGGCTATAAAAAGGAACTTGTGAATCAAGGTTTCTTTATGAGGCTGATAATAGTTTGGTGAGGAAAAAAAAAGCAGAAACATGAAATGTTAAAGCTGGAAGTGAGTTTAAGCACCTCATCTTCCATAGGAGGAAACTGAGGAAAGGGGAAGTGGCTTGGGAAAAGGTTACATAAAGGTCAAAGGATATGACCAAGCAGTTTTCAAAAGAAGAAATATAAACTACCAACAATCACTTAAAAATGCTATAAATCACTAATAGTAT
The DNA here is from genome assembly GCA_023553655.1 of Myrmecobius fasciatus. Lineage (NCBI taxonomy): Eukaryota > Metazoa > Chordata > Mammalia > Dasyuromorphia > Myrmecobiidae > Myrmecobius > Myrmecobius fasciatus. The sequence continues at coordinate 58,497 of JAJPUD010005855.1, forward strand.
GAGGCATGAAAATTAAAATAACTCTACCCCTCCCCCTCACACTTACCAGAATGACAATAAATAGAAAAGAGAGTAATGATACAATAGACTGGTACAATAATGGAGGGAGGACAGGGACACTAATACACAAAAAAAGTTTGGAAATACACATCCAAAGTTACTAAATTATGAATATCCTCTGATATCACCAGTACTTGGTAGTGATCAGAGTGGTCAAAGGCAAAAGAAAAGGACCCAAATGTACAAAACTCTTTATAATAATATTTTTATTATAGCAAAGAAAGGGGGGAAAAGCAAAAAAGGGTACCCATCAATTGGAAAATGACTGAAAAATTATAGCCTATTAATATAATGGAATAAATCATAACAAGTATTAAATCAAGAGAGAGAAACTTGGGAATCTTGTGTGAATGAAGTGAGTTGAACCAAGTGAATAATTTACATAATGACCCCAATAATGTAAAGGAAGACAACTTTGAAAAACTTCAAAACTTTGGTGAATACATTGATGACTCGTGACTTTAGAGTACTAATGATGAGATGTGCCTTCCACTTCTTGGCAGAAAGTAATGGATGGAGTAGAGGTACAAAATCAGATATGTATTTAGAGACGTAATCTGTGCTTCACTAGCTACCTTCAACTCTTTGGGACCTAGGTTAACTACATAGACTTAGGTTTAGTCCTGAGGAAGCATGTATCAAAAAAGGAGATCAGGCTTCTCTTTAGCTCTCTGTTTCACTGATGCACTCCAGAGTACTAGGAAAAATCTCTTTTAGGTATGATTCAGATCTTGGGTCTCTCCAAAAGGGATTAAGGTCCCTTATAGAAAAGTCTACATTATGCAGTGTGGTTTGTAACCAGTATTGGATGATTATTTATTTCTTTCACTAAAAAGAAATATTTAAAACAAAAAGACTCATGAACATCCATTAACAAATGCTTACATGTTTGCATGATTTCACATGTATAATGAGTATCACTGCTTAATAGGTTGGGGAAGGGCTAGAGAAAAGGAGAGAATCTGCAACTCAAAATTTAAAAAATGTTTTAAAAAAAGCAAACAAAATTTAAAAGAAACAAATACTTAAAATAAATGCTTTAAATACTTATGCTCTCCTGGGAGGTAAAGACTAAAGGGTGACTTATGGTACTGCCAGATAACTATTTCATGTCTATTTTGGATTTGCCCCATTTGAGCAACTCACAAAATCTCAGTCATCTCTTGGGCTCTCTAGATTCTCTCAGATGTAGCATTTTCTTATCAGTGGTCATCTTCTCCAAGTAGATATTATTGTAGAAAGCATCTCTCAATATTAGTCTATCCTCACTTCACTATCCCTGTGCCTCTCTAGCTTGCACATAGCCACTAAGACTGCAAACAAACATCTCTGAGGATCACTGTTTGGTGACTCTACTTGCAGAGAAAGAAGCACAAAGCAAAACTGGTCAGGGATTTGAGGTCTCAACTTAGGCTTGACAAGGCAATGACACTTTCATCAGTGTTTCTGTGTGCTCACTGAAGGCTATTGTAGCTACTAGGATTGGGGAATGGGTTAGCAATCACTGTACCCCAGCTAAAAGTCCAAGAGAGAGAGGTGGTCTTCCAAAGAGCACTGACTCATCAAGAGGAAACATCTTACCACAACTCACACTCTATTGAGTGGACAGTTCCAGTTTGCTCAGTCATCAATCATCCATGGCACATCCTTCAGTCACAGGGATCCATAAAGACCAGTCAAGAGCCTTTGGCAATTAGCCAGAGCACATATTCATCCTCATGGAGCCAGTGTTTTCATACTCAGAGCCATAGGAGTAATCCTGGGCCAGTAAAAGGAGAGAAGAGTCAGTCACTTACTCAGACTCTTAGTAACTGGGTGACATTGGACAAGTCATTTTACCTCCTAGTGCCTCATCTCTAAATGAGGATGCTAATGAAAACCCAAAGTTTTTATGAGGATCAAATGAGATAATATATGTAAAGTTCTTAGTGCAGTGCCCGGGACATAGTAGACACTGTATAAATATTTGTTGTTGTTATTATTCAAATAGGGATTGTGACGGAGCCAGCTTGGACTGGCTAGGCAGAGCAGATTGTTAAGCATTTACAGTATATTCCTGCAAACAACTATGTCCGAATCAGAGATATATAGGACACATTGGAGATAACCTACAGGGGTTAGGCAGTAACATTGGGGGCATCAGGAAAGACTTCCTGTAGAAGGTGGAATTGTAGCTGGAACTTGAAGGAAGCCAGGAAATCCAGGAGGGAAGGGTTATCCTCTTTAGATAAACATAACCAATATGAAGATTTGATTTGTTGACACAAAGGGAGGTACCTGGGGGAAATAGATTTGGTGGGAGTGGTAGCAATATGGAAAAAAAAAAAAGAAAGAATACCAATGAAACACAAAAATACACAAGAAAAAGTAGTTCAGAAGAGGACAGAGATCAACAAGCCAGTTTTCTAACCATTGTGTTAAAATTAATGAACACTTTAAAATCTCCAAACTATGCCTAATAAATAGATTTATAGGGGACACACTGGGCCTTGACTCTAGGTCCTAGGCTAGCCTTTGAAAACTACTAACATAAGCATTTTCTAAAATCACTAACATGAGTATGTTTAGTCTTGCTACAAGCTTGCAACAGCTTCATATATGGTCTTTTTTGTTCTTCTTTGTATATTCAGTGCTTGTGTTTGTTGATGTTAAGTTCATAATAAAAAAGAAATTTAAAAAATGTCACACAGCAAGTTAGTGATAGAATCACATCTTCAAAATTCTTAGTCTAGGCTTTTCTTTGCCCCATCATGCAAAATTTCATCCAGATGTTAATTGCTTTAATTTTGTTATTGTTGTTCAGTTGTTTTAATTATGTCTATTCTTGGTGACCTTATTTAGGGTTTTCTAGACAAAGATACCAGAGCAGTTTGTCATTTCCTTCTCCAGCTCATTTTACAAAGGAGGAAACTGAGGCAAACAGGGTTAGGTGATTTGCCCAGGTTCACAAGGTCAGATTTGACCTCAGGTCTTTGTGGACCAGATACAGCATTCTACTGCCATTTCTTTAATTAGCTTGCTCTAAAATGTATGTGTATATATATATATATATATATACATATATATACATATATATATATATATACACATTTTAAAATATTACAAGTAACTTGAAGCATATGGTTTTTTTCTGTGATCATTTAAAAATTTTGTTTGTGTATTTTTTGCCTATTTTTGTTGATGGTTATTAAGTTTAGAATTAAAAGAACAAGTCTGAAAGAGTAGATCAAGTACATACTTTTAGTTAAGGAGTCTGTGTCAGAATCTGACAAAGACAAATAGCATGGCAGAGTGAAAAAGAGTTCTGAATCTTGAGCCCAAATTTAAGCTCTGCTGCTTATTCTTTGTGTTAAGTAGATGGATAGGAAGAGACAGACAGGTAGAAAGATAGACAGACAGATAGACAACTAGACAATAAAGACAGACAGACAGTAAATGAAAATCAATTTGCCACTGATGCTCAAAATAATAGTTTCAACCTTTATTAAGAGTAACACAAGGTTTTCTGAATTACTGAGCAATCCCAATTACTTTAGCAGTCCCTTAAAGCTGGCTTTCTATATTTCTTATACATAAATGTTACAGAGAAAGCTGAAAAGGAAACTCCATTTAAAGTGGCATCTTATCAAACCAACATTGGGAGAACATGCCCTTCATGGTGCTGAAAGTAGTAGCGATCTTGCAAAATATGTACTGTTCAAAGAAAAATATGTTGTTGCTGTACTAAAGAGCAATGGCAGTGAAACCCAGACCAGAGAAAGTCAAGTGAAACAAAGCAGATAAACACATTTGAAGTCAATGTTGAAGCCACAAAAATCTGGAAAAGACACCTTGAATTAGAATCTGTCAGTTTTGGAGAAACAGATAACAGACCAAAGAGAACTGGATTGTCCAGATGGCTATGGTTTTAGCAACATGCAAAAGAATAGTGTTTGCAGTTTAAAAAAAAAATTACATGAAGAATAAGCAACATGCACACACACACACACAAGTGTGTGTGTGTGTGTGTGTGTGTGTGTGTGTGTGAAAGACAGAGACAAAGAAGGAGAGACAGAGAGAGAGGAGAGATAGAGACAGACAGAGAGACAGAGAGAAGAGACAGAGACAGACAGAGAGACAGAGAGAGAGAAGAGAGAGACAGAAACAGAGAGACACAGAGAGACACAGAGAAAGAAGCTCAGTCTTTTCAGCCTTAGCTAAGCAAAGGGGGCAAATGTTCTTGTCCCAGAGCTTAGCTTTGTTTCTGTTCCTTTCCTCAAACACTCCTTTGCACATGATAGAAGAGGATTAGGAACTGAAGAACACTATAGAGTTATTGTCAGTTTGTTAGGAGGGCAATAGAGAGAGGCTAACTAGGTATAATGCAGACGTTAAAGACACAAAAGGAATCCAAGGGAATTAAGCTACAGAGACACCCAAGCTCTGGACTAGAAAGTTTTATTAAAGAAATAATAGATCAAGCCTCAGGGAACCAACTAACTTAGAGGACTCTTGCTATCAGTTCTAAAGAGCTTGGGCATCTGGGACAAAGAATCTCCTACTGATGATGAAAAGCTCCTTTAGCTAAGCCTCTAAGAAACAGAGGCAGCCCCCTGAGGGGGGAAAAAGACAGGAAGGAATTTTTTCCCCTAGAGTGGACATTTTTGCTGGTTCATGCCTTTTAATAGCCTTGGGGCTTTAAACTAAAAATATATAGCAGAGCTTTCTCTCCTTATAAGAGTTAGTACTATAGTCAAGGATTTCTAACCCAGCTAAACAGAGAAAATCCAAAGCCATATGCATTAGTGTCTAGCAGAAGCCAGAAGAGAACAAAACTAATAAGAACAGCACAATGATATCACCAGAATCTTTGGCAGTTCTCTCATGTTAGATTGTGGGTTCCCATGTGCATCCCATGTGCAGGGAGCCAGTTTGAACAAGCTCTTGAGAGCTGCAAAGAGACACATAAAAGTTTGGAAGTGACTGAAGAACAATAAAAACAGCAAAACTTGAGAACCAATTGTTAAAATTTCAGCCTGAGCATTAACATGCCAATAATCCTACAAATCATGACTTGATTTATTATTTTGTCGATTGCTTAGACTTAAGAAAGTGAGAAAGATTTGTTGGGGAAATGTTTTATTATGGATAGTCTCTCTCTATACTACTTCACTTGGCAATTTCTTCTGCTCCCCTGAATTTAATGATCTTTGTGCTGATGACTCTCAAATCTACCTCTCCAGCCTTAACTTCTCTGCTGACCTCTAGTCTCACATTTCTACCTGATTTTCAGTCATCTCAAACTAGACTTCCAGGGGACGTCTTAAAGAGAACTCATTATTTATCTCTCTAAACCCTCTCCCCCAGCTTCTTCCTTACTTATAGGGTGATATTAAACTCTCTAATCCCTCAGGCTCCCACTATGCCCAGGGAAATTGAGTAATACCATCTGAGATCATCAGGAATATCTCTATGACTCATGACCTTTTCCCCTTCTGCTCCTCCAGTCATCGAATTCTATTCATGAATAAATAGCAAACACACAATTGGCAATTTAAAATAAACTAACCATTTTACTATCATGCATGGGAATCTTATAGAGGGATCATAGATTCTGAATTGGGAGAATCCTTAAAGGGCATCTAGTACCATCCTCTCATTTTACAGATAAGGAAAGTAAAGTCAAGAAAGATTAAATTGGAGTATATTTACATACATATTAGATAAAACATATATATATATATGTATATCTGCATATATATACATATATATATATATATACATGCCACTCAATTCATTTTGATTTAGGCTAAAATATTGCTTAGGGCAGCTAGGTTGCACCATAGTGCTGGGCTTGAAGTCAGGAAGACTCATTTTGCTGTGTGATCTTGGACAAATCACTTAATCCTGTGGACTTAGTTTCCTTATTTGCAAAATGAGCTGGTGAAGGAAATGGTAAACCATTCCAGTGTCTTTGTTAAGAAAGCCCCAAATAGGGTCTCAGGAAGTTGGACATGACTGAACAACAACAATAACAATAAAATATTGCTTGGTGTTTTTGTGTTTCTTTATAGGTTGACTTACTACTCTGATAATGAATTCTCTGAGTCATGTTCTTCCTTGATAGTTTTCCCCTGCCTGCAACTTCCAGTCCAAAGTCAGGAGTCCTGTGACTTCCTAAAAGGATTATACCAACTCTTACCTCACTTTATTTCAGATTGAACTTGCTGCATTGAGATACTGAATGGTTACCTGCTGAGGAGGAAACTGAGGCTCCAGCTTAATAGGTTAAGCTGGAGTACAAATTAAAGATTTGTTTTCCAAGGTCACATAAATAGAAATGAATAGAGCCAAGGACTGGAACCCAGTTCCCTTTAACTCTGAATGTAGGATTCTTTCTGCTATATGGCAAGAGTTAGGGACAGGCCTAAAATATAGCTACAGCCTATGTATGATAAGCCACTAAATCCAGGATTATGAAAGCTGAGACTGAGAGATACTGAACATCAAAGTCCCTTTTATCACAAATCCTTCAGGAAAATTGCAGATGGGTCTGAGGGCATGCATGTCCGAATTCTTACTGAGAATAAAGTCTGGTTTAGGGGTGATTTATCTATTCCCCCTTCTAGTATATAGAGACTAAATTAGAAATAGTGGGAACCTTCTCAGGTCCTAGACTAGTAGAAAATGATCCGTTGGGGAAAGGAGACCTGATCCAAACATAGGGAAATAAGAATGTCACTAAATAGCTGTGTGACCCTGGGCAAGTCACTTAACCTCAATTACCTCAGGGGGGAAAAAAAAAGAATGTCACTAAAGGCTATGATTGAGGTTTCAATTATGAGATATGCAAATAGGAACAGTGTCCAGGGTTCTTAGGTAGGGCTGGAAAGAGACAAGAAGGAAGGAAACAAGCACTTAGTAAGCAGCTACCTGCTACAGTGGATAGAGTATCAAGTCTGGAATCAGAAAGAACTGATTCAGTCACTAACTGTGTCTGACCCTGGGCAAGCCATTTAACCATGTTTGTTTCAGTTTCCTCATCTGTAAAATGAGCTGGAGAAGGAAATGGCAAATCATCCCAGTATCTTTGCCAAGAAAACCCCAAATGGGGTCTTGAAGAAAAGGACACAACTGAAAATGACTAAACAACACAGTTTGTACCAGGCTCTGTGCTAAGCACTTAAAAATAGTATTTAATTTGCTCCTCATAACAACCCTTGGGGGTAGGTCTTATTTCTCAATTTGAAGTTGAGGAAACTGAGGCAGAAGTTAAGTGCTTGCCCAGAGTCACGTAGCTAGAAAGTCTTTGAGGTGGAATTTGAGTCAATTCTTCCAGACTCCAGGTGCAGAACTCTACCCACTGCGCCACCTAGCTGCCTCTCACTGTGCTGGGCTTTGTAGGAGAGAGATTCTGGGTAGGGATTTGGTTCCGGAAGTGTGTAAAACCTACCCAAAATGAGTTAAGCCTTTTTTCTTTGAGTAGGAGGTATTTGCCAGTATTTCAGTAGAGATGTGATCTCATGCATATTTCTTCCTTCTCTTCCTTTCTCTCCTTCCTTTCCTTCCTTCCTTTCCTTCCTTCCTTCCTTCTTTCCTTCTCTCCTTCTCTCCTTCCTTCCTTCTTTCCTTCCTTCCTTTCCTTCCTTCTTTCCTCCCCTTCCTTCCTTTCCTTCCTTCTTTCCTTCCTTTCCTTCCTTTTTTCCTTCCCTTCCTTCCTTCCTTTTTTCCTTCCTTCCTTTCCTTCCTTCCTTTCCTTCCTTCCTTCCTTCCTTTCCTTCTCTTCCTTCCTTTCCTTCCTTCTTTCCTTCCTTTCCTTCCTTCCTTTCCTTCCTTCCTTCCTTTTTTCCTTCCTTCCTTAATTCAACAAATATGCATGAAGGAAATAAGTAAATAAATGAATACTAGAAGTTGCTATGCCAGGTGCTGGGGATTTAAGATAAAATTACTATCTCCCTGTCCTTGAGAAGTTTACATTTTTTTTTTTTTTTAGCTTTTTGCTGAGGCAATTGGGGTTAAGTGACTTGCCCAGGGTCACACAGCTAGGGAATGTTAAGTGTCTGAGACCAGATTTGAACTCAGGTCCTCCTGACTTCAGGGCTGGTGCTCTATCCACTGCGCCACCTAGCCGCCCCTGAGAAGTTTACCTTTTAATAGGGAAATAGGTATACACAGACACAAAAATTTATAATACAAATTAGAAAATGAACAAATGCAGAGAGGAAGGACTAAAGGATTCCAGAATAATAGGGATCATTGAGAAGATCAGAAATGAACTAAATAAGGAAGTAAAGGATGTCAATTGTTTCTGGGCATGGAAGATGGCATTTGAGCAAAGTTGTAGAATACTGGAGAGCATTAGGCAACTAAGAACTGTCAGTGATTGGAGAATAAAGTACTTGAAGGGGAGTCATGTGAGACAAGAACTGGAAAAACAGACGAGAGTCAGATTATAGAAGGACTTGAATATATTAGGGTAAGGATCTTTCATATTATTTAATAGGTAATATTTAATAGGTAAGTCCTGAAGATTTTTGAGGAGAATGATGTAATTAGGCCTGAGCATTAGAAAGACTGCTTCGTGAATGTTGTGAAGGATGAATTGAAAGAGGGAGAGAATGTGAGTTAACAAATTTGGTGGTTGTTATAATAGTTTCAGTGAGATCCTACACTAGGGTTCTGAAATTAGAAATGAAAAGGGAAGAAACATCAGAAATTTTATGGAATTATAACCAATCTTCAGTGACTGAGGGAATGATGATGCTCTTAACAGAAGCAGGGAAACTAGGATTAGCCTCAGTGGGAAATTCCCATTGATACATAGCATGGAACCATGTATAGGACCCTGGATCTGGAGTCAAGAAAACCTGGGTGTAAATCTTGCATTGAATATTTTTGAGATATGTGACCGCCTTGTGCCTCAGTTTCTTCATCTGAAAAAATTAGAAGGGACTAGCTGGTTTCTAAGATCCTTTGTAGCTCTGTCATTTGTGATCCCATGATCTCATTGCTGGGAAGTATGAGTTGTATAACCTGTAAAAAAAATTTCTTGTTCTTTGCCTAGTGTGACTAGGCTACCCAGAGAAAAGGGTAAGTGGGTACTCCAGAGCCTCAATGACAAGGACATCAGCATGAAGAAATTCAGAGCAGAGAACACTAGAGGGCAGTTGCCTCTTTGGATTGGTGAAATGGAAGCTTGTGTTTCTGTAATATACCTGTTGCAGAACATATTTATTCATTTCCCTCACTTAAAAAACAACAACAAACAAACAAACTTTCTTTGGATATATTATGGCCAGTTTGCAAGTAGGAGTTGGTGTCGATTAACCAGTCTATGAAATGGAGAGATTTTTTTATTGGGGAACTGGTTTAAGAAGAATGGGAAAACTCAAGTAATTTAGACCCTGTTCTTTGATGAGAAGAAGACTTTTGACAGGATAGAGCACTGGGGAACTTACTAGCTGTGTAACTCTGGGCAAGTCATTTCACCCTATTTGCCTCAGTTTCCTCATCTGTAAAATGAGCTGGTGAAGGAAATGGCAAACTACTCCGGTATTTTTGCCAAGAAAACCAAAATGGAATCATCAAGAGTTCAACATGACTGAAAAAAAATAATCAAACCATTACATCCATATGGGTATTCCTTCACCTAAAGATCACAACTTATTTATGCTTGCCCACCCTATCATTCCATAAATTTATTAGTCTTAATTTTTTTTTTACTAGAGCTGCTAAAGATGCCAAAAGGTTCTGAGTTATAGCTGGGAAGGAATCATTATCCTCTTCTTGAGTGATATATTTCCTCAGATAATATAACAACTCCAGACTCACCCAACTCACAACCTAGTCACCCATCCACTTGCCCTGTATTACATATTAGCCACAATTCAAGATATTCCCTCTCTCCTGCTCTTGGGTGTCTTTTCCACCTCTTCCCCCAAATCGGATAGTCAACACCTATTTATTAACAGTTTACTATGTGCTAAACAACTCCCACATTTTCACCAAATTTCAATTTTACATGCTTCACATCCTTAAATTCATAAGACATTTCAGTAATTCACTTAAGAATTCTACATTTAATAGAAATGTCAATTACTCTAAGTTCAATGCCTCAGGCATTCTTGGTTGGATTGTAATTATGATGAACAGAGCCTTGATCTTCTGAAGGAAGTTTGCATCCTTAGGTACAAGTATGTTCAAATCCTGTACCTCCCGGATTCTAGGTTGTAATGATGTTTGATTTTGTGAGACCACCATCAATTCCCACTCACTCCTAGTCAGTAAACACAAATTAATGAGCTATGGATTGCTTATCTGGGTTTACTACCACATAGGGTACAATGTAAAACAAATGAACTTCATCTAATCCCTAAACACTTGGAACTATCATATCAGATAGGATGAGGGTAATTGAAAGTATATATGAGTAGATATATAATCAGTAACATCCAGTATTGAAAGCTTAAGGACCTTTTTATTTTATTTTAGTCTAGATAAAAGACAATTTGGGAGGGGCATATAATGTGGGAAAAAGGAGATTTAGTATGTGTTGCTTGTGGAATTTTCCAATAATTAAGCAGATTCTGGTGCAACACAAAAATGAATGTTCTAACAATCAAAGATGTCTAGCAATGCAATAAGCTCCATTAATGTACAAGAAGTTCATTATTACTGAAGGAGTTTAAAAAGATGCACAAGGAGTTAAAAGGTGAGTAGAGGATCTTTCAGGAATAATATCAAAAGGAATGCACAGGTTTATATGGGATTTGGGGCTAGACGTACCTTCGAGTTAAAATATTCCATGGTTCTGTAGTCATATGGATTTGCTATATACTTGTGTGCAGAGGAGTTATCTATGTCACAACTTCTACTCTCACTGTTACAAATTTATTTCTCTGTTAATTTTCTTTCTGGGTTCCCAAGAAAAATAGGGTATAGATATCTCAGAGATAACTAATATTACAAAAAATTATCTCTATAATTGGCTTGTTTCCTACCTCCCTCTGAATTGAGAAGAATCGCTCTCTTTTGAGTTGACTTCCCTTCTCTCAATTCCAAACCATGCATTTAATGACATGGACTAAAAATCAGTGTAAATGACTATAAACTTTAATAGCAATATCAAATAGCATATGATTCAAACATTCTTTCTATTTATAATCTACAATCATTGCAACAGGAGAGTTGAATCATTTCTCCTTTACATTTATTCTTCCCACTAACTGTAAAAGGGGAAATGGGAAGTTAAGTAGTTGGATTGATAAAAAAAAAAATTAATAATAATCTGGGACTTTTCCCAAGCAATACTTCAGGGAAGTAAAGAGAAAAGTGTTATGGACTAGGTTCCAGTAGTGTCAACTTATTTCCTAATTCTCATCCAACCTCTGCCACATCATGAAGTCTCACCTTCCTTTGTTTTCCCTGCTTTCTGTCACAAGGGACAATGTTTTTTCACTGCCATTCCCTGATGTTTCAATGGGAGAAGGGGAGTGGACCAGTTCTGCTCATAGCCCTCTTTTTGTAGCTCTTTATAGGTCCTTCTGCATTCTGGTATCGTTACTTCTTGGCATAAGAAAATTCTTTCCAAGTTCCAAAGACCCCCAAAACTTAGTGAACTCTGGGAAAAAAAATCGTGTTCCTGTGTGTAAGCAACACCCTTTTATACCCCACCAAATCTCCACAGCAATATTCCCAGGGGAAAGACTTACATTCCTTTTTTTTTTTTTTTTTAAGCTTTTTATTTACAGAACATATGAGTGATTTTTCTACATTGACCTTTGCAAAACTTTTTTTTTTGTTCCAAGCTTTTCCCCTCCTTCCCCCCATCCCCACCCCTAGATGACAGGTAATCTAATACATGCTAAATATGTTAAATTATATGACAAATCCAATATATGTATACATATATATATATATACAGTTATCTTACTGCACAAGAAACATCAGATCTAGAAAGAGAGAAAGAAAAAAAAACCTAAGAAGGAAAACAAAATGCAAGGAAATATTCACAGAAAGCTTTAAAAATGCTGTGTTGTAGAAGACTGATATTCCTAATAAAGATCTAAATTAAGTTATGATTTTCACATTCTGTACTTTAGGGAAATATTTGCTATAAATGCTATTTTGAGCAGTAAAAAAGTGAGCACTGAGTAGTAGTGTTCTGTTTTCAGAAGGAAAAGATTAAAGTCTGATTAAAGCTTTTAAAATGTTTTAATCAAAATGAACTGCTTTCATGAAAATACTTCCTGGATTATAAACACATTATAGGGATAGGAGACAAATCTCCAAAGCTGAGGTGTGAGTGCTGAAAGGTAAGAGTCTCATTATTGGAAGGAAATTTAGAGATTATCTAGTTTTAATCCTGCCCAAATCATACAGATATACTCCTTATTATATACCTGATAAGTGAGCACCCAACCTTATGAAAGACCTCCACTGAGAAGCAACTTGTCACCTCCCACACAACAGATCATTGGCTTATATGTTGTTCAAGGAGGACTAGTACCTTTGGTGTGAGAGTCCTTTTCAGGACTGAAAGGCTGAGTTCTTTTCAGGGATGCTCATCCACCTTTGGTGTCCACATGGCACTCAACTCTCACCTGTAGCTCCAAGAGGCTGTAGGATGGGCAGTAGCTACACCCTGATAAAAGCATCTCAGGAGATGGGCTAAACCAGGCTGAAGATATTTACATGTCTGAAACCCATTGGTAAAAGAGATCAATTTGTTCCAATGGCCATCAAGGTGGCAGAAACGGGGGCTGAGGAGTACTTAGATCTTGGTCAGTATTCTAAGAGGCCAAGGCCATCTACTGAAGCCTGGGCTAATGTCGGTTGTCTTGACTTTTGCCTTGCCACTGGAGTTTGTTAACTTTGCAAGAGAGGCTTATGATTTTGTGTATCTCTGCCTCACTTAAATCCAATTCACACAAGTCAATACGTTACTCTGTGATGTCACTGGTCCTCTTCAAAAATGAAAGACAAACAATAGTGGCAGCCCATTCCAACTCTAATTTAGGGCAATTCTTTATATGAAGTCTACATTTGTTTTGGAAACTTCTAGACATGTTCTTTTGGAAGTCATATAAATCTTTTTTTTTTTTTTTCATTTTTTTAAAGCCTTATGATTCTTAAGTTGTCTCTATGTATCCTGTCTTCATGATCAGCATATTTTACTTAAGACAGTTTGCGCTCATCGAACATTATTTAATTTTGCTTCTTTTTATCCTGGTTGTTTTTACTTCAGCATACTTGTATTTTCAATCAATTGTTCTCTTTTGCTTCTTTGGAGAGACTAGCCACCATGGATTCAATTTTTTTCTATTATGCTAATTTTTCTTTTGTGAAAGCCATAAATTCTCCCATTTGTTCCTTTAACTTCTGCTTTCAAGATTCTTGTTTCTCTTTGGAACCCTTTGGAATGATTTTGATGGAATTGCAGGCTTTTCTGGATCCTCTGACTTATCAGGTGTTCTTTCCATTTCCTTTGTCTTGCAATATGGAGAAATAGTTGGACTCATTTAGATGTCTTGGCGGCCATTTTCTTCTCTTTATATATTTTGGTTTATTTATATGTATATCAAGTTTTTAACTATTCTTCCGAGATCTTTATCTTAGTAATGTAATTTTATTATTTTCTCCTTATGTTTCCCTATCAGTAAATGATAAGTAAATATTTATTAAACACCTATCATGTGCCAGATACTTTGCTAAGGGTTGAAATATGAAAAAAAGAAAGTCATCCTCTGCCTTCACAGGACTTACAATCTAGCTGGGGAAGACAAAATACAAACAGAAACTGAAAAAGAAGGGAGGAAGAAAATATACTTAGTGCAGGTGCTTGATGGAAAAAATAGAGAAGTCTCACAATAGTTCAGCCAGGTGAGAAATGAGAAGTCTAAGCTGAGATTTCTCCTTAAATGGAGTCTTATATCTGTTTTCTCAAGGCAAAGAGTTGGTAACTGAGGGGTTGCCTATTGGTTAGGGAATGGCTAAATAAGCTGTGGTATGTGATTGTGATGGAACACTATTGTTCTATGGGAAATGATGAGCAGGATGCTCTCAGAAAAACCTGGAAATTCCTCCATGAACTCATGCAAAGTAATATGTATTGTGTACAAAGTAAAAGTAATATTGTGGGTTGATCAGCTGTGAATGATTGCTATTCTCAGCAATACAATGATCCCGTACTACTCTGAAGGACTCATGAGGAAAAATATTAACCATACCCAGAGAAAGAACTGATTGTGATTGAATACATATTGGAGTATACTTTTTTAAAACTATATTTTTCTTGAGTTTTTTTTGGGGGGGAGGGGGGAGAGAGGTGGAGACCTATAGTTGTTGAATTTTGGGGGGCTTTTGGGAGGGCAACATGACTTTTATGTCATAATTTCACATGTGTCTTCTCAATGTGGTCTGGGTGGGGAGGAACTCAAAGTTTTAAAAACAAATTTGAATAAAATATTTTAATATGATAAATATGCAAATGTTTAAAAGGATTGTATATGTTCAACCTACATCAGATTTCTTGCTGTCTTGGGGAGGGAGGAGGTAAGGGAGGGAGAAAAATTTGGAACACAAAATCTTACAAAAATGAATATTGAAAACTACATGTATTTGGAAAAAATTAAAAACTGCTGAGAAAAAAATTGTTTTACACGTAACTGGGAAAAACTACATATTAAAATTGAATGGAGGTTTGGATGCATGACCCGGCTCTCCCATCAGGCAGAAGATGGTATATGTACCAAGGCTCCGGAGATCTCATAGGATGATGAAGTTATCTGAAGTGAACTTCCTTGGGCATAGTGGCAAAGTCAGAGAAGAAATACAGAAATTACTCTTCCTTTCGATGACAGATGAGTGATAGACCATAGCGGCTGTTGGACAAAGCTATGCCGGGCGTGAGGGAGAACTCTCATGAGCTCCAAGTGACTTCTAGAGGAGGAGACTTCCTTGGATGATGGATGGTCCCACTTCTTTCTTTTTTTTAATTTAAAATTGTATTTATTTTTAACTTATGCAATAAAACTAGCTTCATTTGGTTAACTGTCTGTTAGGAAAGAATCTTTCTGGATTGCTGGCATAATCCTAACAGCTCAGCTCCAGCCTCCAGAGGAGCATCCCCCTTTCTCCCCCTCCGTCTCCCTCCTCGGCCCTGGGAAATGAACAGAGCCTGGCCCTGGAAAATTGACAGACCTCAGAACATTCACTTGGAAGGTGAAAGGGAAGTTCTAATAGACCTATTTTATAGCCAAGAAAAAAAAGGGAAAGTGACGGGAAGGGAAAGCGGCACCTGGGGCGATTTCTTGAGCCCCGCCCTCCACATGCGGAAACCTTTGCGATGACATCACCCCATGATGCCACTGGGCTCGCGCCCTCTTCTGGGTCCAGGCCACGCCTCCCAACTCCTCAAGCCCCGCCCCTCCTTTCCTTTTCCTAGGACATCCGGCGCGCCACTGCCTCGTCGCGCAGGCAACCTGCTCCAGGAAGCGGAAGGAGGAGGCGGGGGCTGGGCGACCGGCAGGAGGGCGGGAGGACGAGGAGGCCCAGGGTGTGGGCTGGGTCGGGCCGGGAAGCGGAGCGGGGCGGGGCTGGGGATGGTAACGGCTCGGGGGAGGAGGGGGAGGTGGGGGTGGGGGAGAAGGGAGGCTGCCGCCGCCGCTCGTGCAGGTTCCGCGCCTCCACCGCGGCCATGATGATCCACGGCTTCCAGAGCAGCCGCCAGGACTTCTCCTTCGGGCCCTGGAAGCTGACGGCGACCAAGACGCATATCATGAAGTCGGCCGACGTGGAGAAGTGAGGTTTGGGGAGGAGAGGGCGAGGCCGGGAGGCCGGGAGGCCGGGCTCGGACCGGGCGTGGGCAGGAGCGGGGAAAGGGGCGGCCGTTCTCTGTGCGGCTCCCCGCCCCCGCGGCACCTCGAGGCCCGACTTGGTGGCGGCTGCAGAACGGCCGGCGGGGCCGTGCCCTGGGCGCAGCGAGCGCGTGTTGGGGGCCGCGGTTTGACAGTCTCCCGCTGCGCCTCCTCCCCTTCCCTGTCGCTGCCCTTTGCTTTTTTGGGGAGAGGGGAGCGCTTCATGTAGTCGAGTTCTTAGATGACTTCCCTGTGGAACGTGGTGCTAGCTGCACCTCAGTTTCTACATCTGCAAAACTTGGGGTTTTCCATTGTTTATTGATGCACGGCTGGGCATCTTTCGGTTTCGCAGCCAGAATCCCCAGAAAACTTGGGTTCTCGTCCAGCCACTGGCTGTGCAATCTTGGGCAGGTTTTTAATCTCTCAGAGCTCGGGAATACGGTTTCAGACTGCAAATTAAATTAGGAGTTGCTAATTTGCATTTGTGGGAAGGAGTTTTCACCAAAAAACCACAAAAACAAAATAAAACCCCAAACCCAGAACACTAACCCAAACCAAAATTTATTCAGGGATAGTATTTTCTAGGTTAGTAGTTTGAGGCTTCTGTTTAAGACTATAAATTAGGAGTATTGATGGGGGAGAGTTTTCACAGTTGGAGGTCCTTTTTGAAAAAATCACAGGTCCTGACCAAAAGCAAAACAAAACATAAAAAAAAAAATCAATTTAAAACAGATCTTTACATAGATAGCTTTTCTTATATAGCTGTTATGCACAAAGTGCCTTTGACACTAATGAAGGACTGATACTCCCATCTATCTGTGCTGCTGGTTGAGAATGTAAATTAAGAGTTGTCAGACATTGGTGGAGGAAGTTATCACACTGGGAGTTATCTATGCTAACAAAATTATAGTACCTGCTTCTCCCCTCAAAAGAATAACAATAGTAACCAAAAAAGCCACCAAAAATCAGAACAACCAACACAAATTTTATTCATAGACAATATTTTCTGCATACTCATGCATTTGGCAATGTTGAGAATACATCTCACCAGAAATGAAGCCTGTGGAAACATGGGAGGTGGTACCCTAATTTCTAGGTAATTATTAATACCCAACCCTCCAGCTAGTTTCTTGAAACAAATTTGGGCACGGGATTCCAAAAACGAATTGGACTTGAATGTACAATGCTACTCTGCCTTTATGCAGGGTATCCCCTATGTCTGCTATGAAATCAATTACTTTTCCTTAAAACCACCTTAGGAAGTGTTTTCTCCTTCCTCACATTTCCCCCTTTAGCTTTTTCCTCCTGCCTTGGCATCTGTCAGCTTCGCTCAAGTAGATAACACTGAGAAAATGATAAAAGGTGGGAAAGTAAGGGATAACAACCTAGATGTTCAGTTGATATGCTGAAAATGTAAAAAGGCCTATATTATGTAATATGGTTATTACATATTAATATGTAATATTCATTATATGTAATATAATTCTTTGGAGGTTCTGTTGAAGGATATGGAAAAGAAATGCTTAGGATGAAAAGACATGGATGGGTTTTTGGTTCATACTATGTATGAAGTACTTAATATATCTTACCTTCCTCAATGTAAAGTAGTTTGGTATTTTGTTTTTAATTTCTAGAACCTATTACAATGCCTTGTAACCTATTAGAGGCTTATTAAATGCTAATTGAATTGAGTTTTCTTGTGTTTTCCTAGATATTGAGGCAGGTTTTGATAGGTTGCAGTTTGGTAATGATTAGATTTGGTTGGGCTAAGATGTAGAAAAATTGTAAGAAAAACAGTTTTGATTTTGGTGACAGAAAAAAAAATTTAAGAAACTGTTTCTGGGTAATTGATCATTTTATTAATTGTGCTGACAGATAATAAAAGGTGTCAGTGGCCTTCTCAAATGCCACACCGACCTCTCTGGGAACCCACGCAATACTTAAATGTATTTGGAAGAGTGGGTTTTCTTGAGGATGGAAAATCAACCCTGATTATTTAACAAGAGAATTAACATAATGAGAGGTGGGCTTATTTTAATGAGGGTCTGGAAATGAGACATTATTTACTCTTCAGCAAATTGATCACTTATCCATGCTACTTCCACCTAGGGCAAGTCAGACCTGGTTGACTAAAACAGTAGGCTGGATTTCACTGAATTAGTATAATAGCTCTTTACCTTTTTATCAGATCTGAGTTTTCCCATTGAGGTGTGTCTGCCCAAAATTGCATTTCTTTATGAGTTCTTGCCCTTCAAAACTAACTGAATAGCTTACAGGGAATGAGGAAATAGAAGTGTGTGTGGGGGAGAATACCTTAGTCCTAGGTAATTGGTTATTAATGAAAGAGAATCTTTTTTCTCAGTTGTAATAGTCAAGAGATCCTTTAGTAATTTTTATATAGAAATATATCCTTAGGTGTTATAGCAATTCAGTAACCTCGGCCATCTTTAATACCACATAGAACTCAGAAGTCTTTTTACAAACATCTTTTGAGAATGCAAAATAGCTGTCATAAAGCTTATACTCTTAAAATGGCAGTTCTCAGATTCTTTGGTTTCAGGACCTTAAAAATTATTCCCCCAATAGCTTTTGCTTATATGAGTTATATCTGTTAATATTTGCTGTATTAGTTACTAAGCTAACATTTATGATCAAGGCACTGGGCTAAATTCTGGAGCTACAACGAAAGGCCTACAAAACAAAAACAAAAAACAATCCCTGCTCTCAAAAGAGCTAATAATCTAACCAGGTGGACGATGTGCAAACAGCTGTTTTCAAACAAGCTATTTATGGTCTCATTAAGAACTCAGGAAGGCTTTTGCAGAAAATGGGGCTTTAGCCGAGACTGGAAGGAAGCCACAAAGTGGAGATGAGGAAGGAGGGTAGAGCATTACTTGTTTGAGAGGCAGTTGGTGAAAATGCTTGGAATCATGAGATGGAGTGTCCTGTGTGAGGAATAGCAAGGAGGCAGGGGCCATTGGCTCTTGAAAGTACATGGAGGGGAATAAAGTGAAAGAAGCCTAGAAAGGCAGGAAAAGGCCAGATTTGTGCAGGGTTTTGAATGCCAAGCAAGATTTTATATTTGATCTGGAAGTAAAAGGGAACCACTGGAATTTATTGAACAGAGGGGGGAGGGAGACCAACCAGCAGGATATTGTAAGTAGGCATGAGAGTAGTTGAATTGCCAAAGGAGAAATGAGGGTGTATAACAGAGCTCCTGAATGTAGAGAGGATAGGACTTGACAATTGATTGGACATAGAGAGGTGAGAGTTAGGAGGTTAGGATGACCCCTGAGTTTTGAGCCTGGGTGACTGGGAGGACTATGGGAAGTTAAGAGGGGAGAATTTGGGGGGGGGGGGGGATGAGTTCAGTTTTGAAGATGCTATATTGAATTGAAGATTTCTACGAGATGTTCAGTTCAAGATGTCCAGTAGACAGTTGGAGATTTGATACTCTTAGAGGTCAGACTAATTAAGTAGTTCTGATAGTCATCTGCATAGAGATGATTGAAACTTTGGGAACTAGTGAGATTATCCTCTGAAATGATGTAAAGGGAAAACTTAAAGGCTGCTAGATGGTGCAGCATATGGAATGGAATGCTGGCCTGGAGTTAGGAAGATTCATTTTCTGAATTTACTGCAGGCCTCAGACCCTGGGCAGGTCACTTCACCCTGTTTGCCTCAGTTTCCTCATCTGTAAAATGAACTGAAAAAGGAAATGACAAATCACTCCAATGTCTTTGCCAAGTAATTCCCAGTTGGGGTTCCAAAGTATTGGTTATGATTAACAATTGAACAACACCAAAAGGCAAGAGACCTCTAGATAGATGTTTGTGGAATCCTTATGGATAAAGGTTATAAAGTATACGAAAAGCATCTTAGTATTATTTTGAGTGTAGTTTTGACCTCAAAGACCCCCAGAGATCTCTAGACTACATTTGGAGTACTTCTGTTCTAGGATAAGTGTTTAAAAAGCAGTAGGCCACATGATTAGAAATCTATTTATGTCCATGTTATCAATTTTTTACAATTACTAAATGAATAAATGCTGCTGCTTTTCTTCCTGTTGGCAGGCAAGTGATTAGGTCTTACTAGTTAATATGCTAATTATATATAGAGCAATTGGTCACCTGGGTTCTAGCTCTAGAATCTGTTTATTTTCAGGAGAACTTCTCAGGCTATCTTTTTTTCTCTCTCTCTTTTTTTTTTTTTTTTGCAGTTAAAGAGTGTTTTTTGGTTTTTACTATTTTCAAAAACAGAACTTTTCAGGA
The DNA here is from genome assembly GCA_023553655.1 of Myrmecobius fasciatus. NCBI lineage: Eukaryota > Metazoa > Chordata > Mammalia > Dasyuromorphia > Myrmecobiidae > Myrmecobius > Myrmecobius fasciatus. The sequence goes on from JAJPUD010005855.1 coordinate 78,664, forward strand.
AGTACATACAGATTTTATATACACATACATATATAGTTATACATACATTGATGCATAGGGATACCTGGAGATCTATCTATCTACATGCATATATACTTAATATATACACATAACATTCAGTAATTTTAGTTTGACTCTGCATGACCTCTTGTAGAGTTTTCTTTGGCAAAGATACTGGAATGGTTTGCATGTTTCCTTCTCTTGCTTATTTTACAAATGAAGAAACTGAGCAAATAGCCTTAAATGATTTGTTTAAAATCACATAGCTACTAAGTCTCTGAGGCCAGATTTGAACTTAGGAAGATGGGTCTTCCTGACGCCAGGCCTGGCACTCTATCCTCTGTGTCACTTAGTTGCTCTATACACATACATACAGTCAATCCTCAACTTTGATGGAGTAATACTCATAGAAAATAGCAAAATTAAAAAAAAATTGATAGGCTATCTTCTTTAGGACATTTTTGGAGCTTTTTTTCCCTTTATTAAAGCTTTTTATTTGCAAAACATATATATGGGAAATTCTTCAACATTGACCTTTACAAAGCTTTTTGTTACAGATTTTTCCCCCCTAGATGGCAGGAAATCCACTACATGTTAATTATGTTAAAATACTTGACAAATCAAATATATGTATACATGTTTCCACCCATATCATTATTGTGCAAGAAAAATATCTACTAGAAAAAAAAAATCTGAGGAAACCCAATGCAAGCAAACATCAATAGAGAGCATGGAAATGTTATGTTGTGGTCTACATTTCATATCCTTCTCTCTGGGTGTATATGGCTTTCTTCCCTGAACAATTGGAACTGGTTTGAAACATTTCATTGTTGAAGAGAGCCATGTCCATCAGAATTGATTATCATTTAGTATTGTTGCTGTGTATAAAGATCTCCTGGTTCTGCTCATTTCACTTAGCATCAGTAGAACATATTTTTTAAAAAATTAAAAATAACTTTTGTTTGTTCATTGTATTTTCCATTATATCTTGCCCTCCACCTACTCCCAGAAAATCATCAATTAACAGAAGAGTTAGAAAAGAAATTCTGCAAAATTAACCAACATATCAAAAAACCTGATGTTATTTGCAATATATCACATGTCTGGTCATGCAGTTCTGGAAAGGAGGGGAAAATAAAGTGTCTTTAAACACTCTTTGGCTTGCTCATAATTTCACAGAATTCAGTTTCATTTGGTTTATTATTGTTGCTCTTTACATTTACATTGCTATAGTCATTATGTATATCATCTTCCTGATTATGCTTCATCACTTTGCATCAGCTCATAGAAATATTCCTGTGCATTTCTGTATTCATGGTCTTTGTGTTTTAAAGCACAGTAAAATTCCTGCATTCATGTACCACTATTTCTTTAGCCATTTCCCAACATCTTTACTTTTTATACCAAATTCTAATAAGTTGAATTATCTGGTTTTCTAGCATATAGCACAGTTAAAGATTTAAAGAATTATTGCAAAAGCTGAAAAGCCAGTTCCTGGGATGTTTTGTTTTAGAACACAATGAATTCAGTATTTGATAGATCTAATAATTAGGTGGCTTCTGTGTGCAGTATGAGGCATCTAAACAGCACAAAGTAGTAGGTAGAGATTTCAGAGCAGGAAGTTGAGTCAGAACTGGTTTCAAGTCCCAACTTTTCCATCTATTCCTTCTGTGATCTTGGGCAAATCATAGAATCTCTTAATGTCCTAGAATTCTTTAAGACTCCTAAATTACAGAATAGTTAAGGAAGTTTTTTCTAAGGTACTTACTTATGGCAGTGAAATCACACATGGGATTAATATAAATGCAATGTGTGTGAGAGTTGATAGAAAATAAAAATACAATCACCTTATCTTTGGAGTGCTGAGAGCAGTGGTTCTTATCCCGGGATTTGAGTTTTTTTTTTTTTTTTTTTTTTAATATTTTTATGCCTATCTTAATATAATTGGAGATCTTTGTAATCCTATGAATTTTACTTTATGCATTTAAAAACATTCTGAGAAGGGATTTTTGGGTTTCATAACTAACAAAAAGTAAGAACCTTTGGCTTAGAGTATACTAGATGATGAGTACCATAATATAGAACAGTATGTGATGTTTACACTATAACACTGAGATTGTGGGAAGATTATTTGAGAAGCTAGGGGAATATATAATTAATGTATTTTTAAAAGTTATAAAGAATTACATAAATATTAATGTGCAAAAGAGTTGACTCAAGGAGATAAATTTCAGTTATTTGGAAAATACACTTCTAGCATTGCATATGTTTATCCTACAGTGAATTGCTTGATGTTTAGGAGAGGAGGGAGATGGGAGGGGAAAAAAATGGAACACAAGGTTTTGCAAAAGTGAATATTGAAAACTATTTTTGCATATGTTTAGAAAAATAATTTTATAAAAGGAAAAAAAATATGCTTCTATGACAATCTTCTTAGAAGCACCAAACTTTGAGTAAAGAGACCAAGCTGTGAAGCCTGCTTCATTCACCTAGTGATATGGTCGCCATAAGATCATAGATTTAAAACTAGAAGGGGCCTGAGAGGCCTTTAAGGCCCAGGGGATGAAATGACTTGTCCAAGGTCACACAGTAAGTAACTGACATATGCTTTGAATTCGAACTTTTTTGGGGGAAAAAATTTTAATTTCAAATTTTAGAATTCCCTTTTCCTTCCTTTGCTCCCTTTCCATTGAGTAATGGAAGAAAAACAAAACTGCTAAAAATCTGTAAAGTTAAACAAAACAAATTCCTGTGTTGGCCTTGTATAAAAAATATAATTCTTACTCTATAGTCACTTATCCTGGGTTAGGTGGCATGTTTTGTGTCATTTGGAATCACATTTGATCATTGTGCTTGTCAGAGTTCAAGTCTTCCAGCCGTTTATCTTTACAGTATGTTTATTATTATAGGAATTATTCTCCTGACTCTGCTCACTTTATTATGCAATCAGTTGACATGAATTTTGCCATGTTTGTCTGTAAAATGTAAAATGTCTCATCATTTCTTGTAGTAGAATAGTATTGAATCCAGTTTGCCACTGAGTGATCTAGCTTCCCATCTAGGCTATGGTGCATCTCCTGGGCAAGTTACTTGACTTCTTAGAGATTCCCTTTCCTCATCTATTTAATGAGGATACTTTTTTTTTTTTTGTTAAAGAGTTCATAAAATTATAGATTTAGAGCTAGAAGAGACTTTAAAAGCCATTGAGAGTAATAACTCCCTTGTTTTGCAGATGAGAAAACTGAAGTGAGCACCATTGAAATGCATCTACTGTTTGTTATCCCTGTCTATTTAAAGATAACTTCTTCCAAATGTACAAGATCAAGTCATTCCCCTCCTCCATCATCTTGACCACCACCTCCCATTAGACCCTGATTGAGACAGACAGCCTAGGATTCTAAATCTTGGGAAGAACAGTGCCCTCAGAGCACTTCTAGTCCAGACCCCAAAGCCATCACTGTGGAGAGGGGTCCCTCCTTTCTAATCCCTGCAGGAAAAAACTGTTAACTGCTAGCAACAGAAGCCCTTCTACCCCTAGACACCTGGCCTTGCTTCCAGCCTAGCCCTCATAGACTTGTCATCCACAGGGAAGTAACTCTCCTGGAGAAAGGGCTAGGCATCTGCCCCCTCACACAGGGCAGGCAAGCCCGTTTAGCTGAAGTGTAGGGACTGAAGTAGGCACTGTTTTCCTCATTTTAATCACAGTATCTCTTGTGATATCTTTCACTAAATCTTGTAGGATGTTTAACATGTGTGAGCAGTACCTTGTTGGAAGAGCTCCCGTAAGGTGTTATTTTATTTACTAAATCAAATGCTTTTTTGTAGTCAGCAAATAGTGGGGTTATTTATTCTCTGCATCTTTTAGTCACTTGTGTGACTGTATATCTTGAGTCTCCTAGAGAATATAGTTTGAGGAAGCCTTCCTGATCCCTTTTCTTTATTTTATATATAGATTGTTATGAATATTTAATAGAAACAGGAAAGTGGATATGTGAAATGGATTTTTGTGTGTGTTTCTGTCTTTTCCCCCCTCCCCCAGGGCTTTTGAGTTGCCTGCCTTCTTTCAAATATCATGAGAATGGATCTAGTAAGACATTTTAATTCATTAGAAAGAGCACAGGCTCTGGAATCAAAAGACTTGGGTTCAAATCCTATCTCTTAGGATTAGTATCTGGGTGACCTTGGGCAAGTAATTTTTCTTCCCTGGACCTCAATAATCCCAGATGAAGTGGCTGCACGGGATAACCTCTGAGGTTCCTTCAAGTTCTAGATTTGTGATCCTGTAATCTTTCAGTGGCTTCAAAATGGTTTCTACCTTCAGACTGGAATGCTCCCTCCTCATCTCTACCTTTTGGCACTCAATAAATGTTTGACTTACAGACTTTATATTTCCTTGATCTGGCACAATTATTCTTTTTGGCTTTGTATTTTTTTTTTTAAATTTTTTTTTTAGTGCAATTCTTTTCCCCTTTAAAAATATATCCTGGACTAATATTGGGGTTCAAATATATACTTTTAAGATATATCACGCAGATTTTTCATTCTTCTGTAGAGTATTTTTAAACCAAAAAAATTGAGGGCTAAATATAACAAAATAATATTTGATTTTGGTCACATGCAGATTGGCTGATGAGCTACACATGCCATCTCTTCCTGAAATGATGTTTGGAGACAACGTTTTAAGAATCCAACATGTTTCTGGCTTTGGAATTGAGTTCAATGCAACTGATGCTTTAAGATGTGTAAACAACTACCAGGGAGTGCTTAAGGTAGCATGTGCTGAAGAATGGCAAGAGAGCAGGTGAGAAATAGTAACTGGATTGGAGTATGTTTCATCAGAGTAGAGGGTGAATTTTCTTACTAGCTTTTCAGACTCTTCAGTTGACTCAACTGTAAAATGAAGGCAACTTTCAAAATAAAATTGCCTGAGCAATACTTATTTCAGGGTTAGTGTCTCTAAATGAAGTACTGTACCTAAATAACTGGCCTTCTCTTTTGACCTCAGTAACTATTTTTGAATAACATACCTTGGTACTTTTGATTCTCATCGGTAATGTAAGTATTATAGAAATAAAAGGTAAAGACGTTTTGCCAGCATTTATTAACTGAAATGCTCTGTGGTGACTGAAAATAAGTATAAATTATGGGTCCACTTTTTGTGTGGTTTATAGTCTAATGTAAAAAAGTTAAATAACAAATGATTTCAATAATAGTTTGAATTGTTTAGAATAGGCACAAAAGAGTTTACATATCAGTATATAGGCAAGTGAGATGGTTAGAATCATTTGTAGAATATACTTTGGGGGGATGTTTAGCTATTTTTATCAAGTTTTGTTTTATGTCACTGAATACATTCCTTCCCTGTTTGATCATTGAGGACGGAAGGAGAACACTCCAAAGAGATTATTAGACCATATGATTGGACCTATACAACAGATTACAAAGGAACATTGCTTGGTGAAGCATTTAAGTTAAAGGTAAATTTAATTCTTTGCCTTTTTTTTTTTTTTCGTTGAACTGATTTGTTTATGTTTGAGGTCACTTACCACATTAAAATGGAGCGTATTCTCTCATCTTTAAATCTTTTTTGTAAAATTTTATTCAGTGGAAATATGTTTAGAAGAATTGCACATGTGTAACATATTGGATTGCTTGCTGTCTATGGGAGGGTGTTGGAGGGAGGAAGAAAAATTTGGTAGTTTTGCAAAGGTGAATACTAAAAAGCTATAAAAAAATTTTTTTGAAAAAAGGATTATCAAAATATAATGAAATAACAAACTTTGTTCATTCTATTTTTCCTCTAAATTATTCTGCACTATCGTGGAACTACTAGAAAGTTACTGTGATTTTCAATTAGTCAGTGGCAAAGACCATATCTAATCTTTAATGTCTATGTGTGACAGTCAGAGTACTGTACAACCCTTTTTGACTGATTTTGAACATGGTTGACCTTTGCTTTATCATTTTCAATCTTTAAAAATTTTCTTTCCAATGTTTCGCATGAAGTTACATGTGCCTTCTTAGTGAGAATAGAGTTGGGGGGTATGGATGGGGGAAGGGAGAGACTCTAAAGCCCAGACTTTTAAAAATAAATATTACATATTACTAAAGTTACATGTAACTGAAGAAAAATAAAATATTAAATAATGAAAAAAATTTTCTTTCCAGGTTGTGCCTACAACAGATCACATAGATACAGAAAAACTGAAAGCCAGGGAACAGATTAAATTTTTTGAGGAAGTTCTGTTGTTTGAAGATGAACTTCATGATCATGGAGTTTCAAGCTTAAGTGTGAAAATTGTGAGTATAGTAATTTCCTTTGCTTATAGAAATAACTATGAAGCCATTACACTTTAAATATGACATTTTTGTTTTTAGATTTTGCATCATATGACTAGCATTATAAAATCTATGCATTTGGGAAATTTTTATATGATATTAATGATTTTGATTATCCATATGTAAATACCTCACATGCTTTTGTAGTCTGTCCATTATTGAACTTGGAGAAAATCTCAGATAACACTCCTCAATACATTTTGATATTTGGATATATCTGTTAGTGAATGTAGGGTCTTAAGTCTGTAAGACGATGATGGAAATGCATTTATATATAAAGGCACCAAACCCTCCTTTATCCTTCCACATTCGGTCTGCAAATGTAGAAATGAACAACAGAGAGGGAGGGAACCAGACTTCCTTCCTTCTTTCTGGTAGCAACTAGTGGTTGATAAGTGGAATTACAAATGATTTCTTAAAGCGTTTTAGTTGAACTTCTTTAAATTTAGCTTTCTAACTTTTAGTATTTATTTGTAAATCTTTTTTATCTTTTTTTATATTGTTTGCTTCCTAAATGTATTCTGCTTCATCTCCGTTCTCAGTCCCTTGCATAGTTACACATAATGAAAAATAAATATTTGTGGATTTGGATTTGCATGTAAAAGTCTGGAGCTTTTCTAAGTTTAAAGCCTAATCTTGTACTCATTGTTGATGTAGTGCTTCTTGGGTTTAATATGCCTTTCCAGGTAAGCTACAGAAAAAAAAGGGTGAACTCTATGAATGCTGACTCTCCAGAACTTTCTTCTAAGATGGTGTTTTAGGATCAAATTGGGCATACCTCTGAGGGACTGAGCTGTGAGAGAAAAGGGCAGAATCTGGACTCTGCCTTTCCCCCAGTCAAGTATGAAAATCCTGTCTGGGATATAAGGACCACTTTAAATGCGATTTTGACTATAAGACTTTATTGATGACTCTAGCTAGCTAGAAGAAATCTGTCAGACTTGTCTATTATTTATAAGACAATACCTTTCTGTATTCCCTTGCATAGTCTTATTTTTTGTACATGTCCTATTTCCCAATGCTAGATAGAGAATAATCACCAGTATTTACATAGGTACTTTAAAGCTTACAAGATATTTTATGGATTCCCAAATCTGAGCTTTACAAACACCCTGAAAGATAGACACTATAGGCATTATACAATTAGAAAACTTTAAAGTACAAAGATGCCAAGGGACATACCTACTATAGTCACACACCTTGCAAACTATAAAAAGTGAAGTTTGAACTAACTGCAACCTATTTCTAGTGTCTTTCCTCCCCTGCCCATCTAGTACCAAGTTGACAAGTTGATATTCCTAAAATATAGCTATGCTCATGTCTTGTTCAGAATCTTCATTGGCTTCTTATTATTTCTAGGTTATTTTGCCTGGAAACCTTTCAACATCTGGCTCCTACTGACCTGAGTCTTATTTCATGGGTATTCCCTTTTACATACTGTGTTGCACTCAAACTGGCCTACTAGTTCTCTATGAAAAACATTCTATTCCTGCTGCCAGACCTTTGTATCTTGTCTGGAATGTATTCGTTGTTCACCACTTTTTGTCAAACTTGGGGGTTTCTTCAAAATGGAGCTCAGGTGCCCCCTTGTACCCATGGCTTTTTCCGATCCCCCTTATCCCTCCAGTAGTGTTAACTTTCTTTTGCATTTACTTTGTGTACGCCTGTCTTGACATTCTAAAATCTCATATTAAAAGCAACTCAAAAGTTTTAAGTGAACCTTAGGTTTTTTTTTTTTTAGACATTCCTTAAACTAAAGCAGTAAGTGATGTGGACTTTATTTGGTGTTCAAAAGGGAGTCAAGATAATGTTTTGAGAAGAGGAGTCAGCTGAGCAGATCTATGTGGAAGTTAGATGTTTGGGGGAGGCTGAGGAATGGGAGAGAGCCACAGGAAACTGGCAGGGAGGAAAGCCATGGGAATAAAGAGGAGCCACGTGTTGGCTGCCTTCTTGGTATGTCTCAGGTGCTTTTTCCTACCTAGGGTTTCTCCTTATCCTACTTGTGTTCTTTTCCTCTTGGAATTGCTTTATATTAGTTTGTATCCATGTATGTTTGTATATAGTCAGTTTATCCTCTTAATTTAATGCAGTCTCTTTTGATTGCCAGTGAAGAAGCAGCATAAAACTGTAGAGGGGTGTGGGTGTGGGTGTGGTGGGTGTGGGGGTATGGGTGGAGTCTATAGGGGAAATCAGCTGAGGAGCTCTTGATTGAAATTCTAATGACACAAAAATTATTCTGAGGAAAGAATTAAACTGACAGATTGTTAAAAGACACATAGGTGGAGGTGGAGCCACGATGCAATCAGCTGATTTCTCCCAACATTTCCCTTCAAACAAATTTAAAATAACTCCTCAAATTAAATAATGCAATCACAATTGTAAGGCCTAGAGGAGTGCTACAGGGCTACAGGGAAGCAAGGGTCCTTCTGGGTAAAAACCAGAGTATAGGTCCAGAGAGCAGTGACAACACATCTTGCTTGGAAGTACCAAGAACTTGCAGATCCTCAGAACTAACTCAGAAAAGAGAACTACAAAAAAAGCCTGAAGCTTGGTATAGTGAGCAGAGCCCAACTTCAGTATAAAGTTCTAAGTCAAGAAATAGGCTGGAAAAAGGATTTGGCAGTTAAAGGCTATCATAGTAGTAAGAAAAACTAAAACACAAACTCAGATAACAATGTGAAAATCTCTTCAACTAAATCCTCAAAGGAAAATGCTGACTAAACCTTAAAAAGAATTCTTGGAAGAGTTAGAGAGTGAAAAATTGGGGAAAGAAATGAAAGTGATACAAGAAACTGTGAAAAGAGAATCCATAACTTGGTAAGTGAAGTGCAAATACTGAAGAAAATAGCACCTTAAAAAGGAGTGGTACAATAGGCATAAAAATTCATTGAAGAAAAGAATGCCTTAAAAAGAATTGGCCAAATGGAAAAAAAAGATATAAAAGCTCACTGAAGAAAATAATTGCTTAAAAATTAGAATTAGGCAAGTGGAAGCAAAAGATTATGGAGACATCAAGAAATAATGTACAGTTAGTAATCATAATTGTGAGTGTGAATGGAACAGCAGAATGGATTAGCAGTCAAGAGTTACAACATACAAGCAACACACTTAGAAAGGCACAACATTAAAGAGCTGAAGCAGAATCTTATGCTTCAGCTGAAGTTAAAAAAACAAAGGCAGGTGTAGCAATCATGATCTCAGCAAAAGTAAAAATAAACCTTAATAAAATTTAATTTGTTTATAAACAGGACAACTACATTTTGCTAATAGGTACTATAGACAATGAAGTTAATATCAAAAAAAGTTTTAGTAGGTTTATCTGGTAAAGGCTTTATTACTCAAATACATGGAGAACTGAGTCATATAAGAATAAGAACCTTTTCCCAAATGATAAATGGTCAAAGAATATAAGTAGGCAGTTTTCAGAAGAAATCAAAGCTATTCATAGTTACATGAAAAAAAACTAAACCACAAGAAGAGAAGTACAATTATGTTCTTATACCTATTAGAAATGATAGATGTTAGAGACAATAAGAAAAAATAGGTATACTCATACATTTGGTGAGCTTGTGAACTAGTCCAGTCATTTTGAAGAACAATTTGGAACTGTGCTCAAAGAACTATAAAACTGTGCATTTTCTTTGATCCAGCAATACTAGGTCTATACTCTAAGGAGATCAAAGAAAAAGACCCTCTATATGCAAAAGCATTTATAGCAGTTTTTTGTAGAAGCAAAGAATTGGCAATTGTGGGGATTAATGCTTATCAGTTGGGGACTGGCTGAACTAGTTGTGGCAAATGATTGTGATGGAGTACTATTGTGCTTTAAGAAATGATAAAAAGAGTCATTTAAGGGAAGAGGGAACCAAACCAAACCAACATGGCATGACAAGTATGGACTGTTGTAAAGTGTACTGAGAAAAACTGACATTGTACAGTTTTGTTGTAATGATCAACTGTGAAAGATTTGACTACTCTGATCAATACAATGATCTGAGAGAATTCCAAGTGACTCATGCTCATTTCCAGAGAGAGAACTGATAAACTGAGTGCAAACTGAATATTGAGTTCTTGCTTTTTTGACAGTATGGTTAATGTAGAAATGTTTTATGTGATTCCACGTGTGTAACTGATATCATTTTGTTTGCTCATTTGCTGGGAGAAGGGTGAGAGGAAGGTAAAAAATTTGGAATTCAAAATTTAAAAAATGTTAAAAAAATTTTTTTTGAAAAAAAAATTTTTAAAGCTATTTTATAAAAAGAGGGAAACAACCTGCAGATGATGGAAGGAAGATTAGGTAATGGTGGTTGAAAATAAAGTTGTGTTTTTGAACTATACAAATACTATCAGACTTCATAAAACTAAGAATGAGCTGAGTCTGGTGAGGAAAAATAAGGATAATTAGAAAGGATTTTTAAACACTTGGGGGAAAGGAGAGGATCAAAGTTGACCTCTGTGATCTTGTGATTGAGTGATTCATTGAAGAATTTGGCATTAGTAATTCTCCATAGTGGGGGTGGAGCCAACAGGGCAGAGAGTAGACAAGTCTTTCTGAGCTCTTCCCAAAGCTCTCAAACTAACAGCAGCTCTAACCTCTGAATTAGTTTTGGAGTGACAGAACCCACCAATATTGGGAGTGTAACAAATTACCAGAAGAAGATAATTGGGAAGATCTCCAGAAAAGGTCTGCTTCAATCAGGCATGGAAGGAGGCAGGCTGAGCACAGAGGTCAAGCACGGGCAGCACAGACCTGGAGCAGTGCAGGTTCCACGGTGGGAGAATCTACCCGGAGGAATCTACAGCAGTGTTGGCTACTCTGCCCTGGTTGCAAGCTAGTAGATCTACAGACTGGTTATAAAACATCCAGCACAAATACAAAAGGCAAATAGTGAACCCCCAAATGGCAGAATTTCATGGGACCTGGCCACCCATAGCCAGCACTGGAAGTCAATCAGCACGGACTCAGTGCAGCCACTGCTGCTTGTAGAGGAAGCTTGGACAATCTCCCCCTTGTCCTAAAAAAAAAGAAACAGACCTCAACTTCAAAAAAAAATGAGCCAAAAAAGGTAAAAAGAACTCTGGCTATAGACAGTTTTTATGGTGAATGAGAAGAACAGATTTCAAACCCTGAGGTCACTAAAAGCTAAAAGCAGATCATTGCTAAATGAAGCCCCAAAAGGTGATATAAATTGCTCCCCATCTCATTAAGGCTCTCTTGGAAGAAATTTAAAAGGATCTTAGAAGAGAGCTAGAAGAAAAATGGGGAAAGGAAATGAGAACTTTTCAAGAGGGTTTGGAAAAGGAAACACAGAAATTATTTGAAGAAAACTTACAAAACAGATTTAGTGAAATGGAAAAAACAAATAAATCCTTACAAAATAGATTTGACTATTGGAAAATGGAAATGTAAAAAGAAAACAACTCCCTGAAAAACAGTAATTCTCCATAGCATTGGAACCAGCAAGGTTGGACTTTTATCTTTCTTCCATTTTCAAAATTATCCCAGACTAATAGATTCTTTTTCATGACATACTTGGTTTAGCAATTTGCTTATGTACTACAAGTAAAATAGATTAGGAAACATTAATATGATGCACAGTTAGGCTAACTTTTAGATATAAATTTGGGTCTACTCAGTGGTATTAAGCTAAGAGTAGTTTGGGGTCTTACATCTAATTGTTATAGAAGGAGATGGCATGTAGGTGGTTGTAAGAGACGTTAAGTTCCTCTTCTGACAGTAGAAATGACTAGTGATGCATTTTCTTTGTATTAATACAGGTTGATCCAAAGAACTTTTCTGCTTAAATGCTTCTCTGTCACAAGGATTTTAAAAATAAAATTAGAAAAAAAATATCCATGAGTCTTAAAAAAAAGAGTAATACAGGTGGGACCCCTAAAACCATAATGTAGTTTTAAAGTAGTAAAGTTATAAAAGCTGTGTTAAGACTTTTTGGGGCCTTCTATCACTGCTTTTTCCAAGCTGTTTAAGCTTCTTTTTATTTTTATCCTTTTTATTATCTTTGATTTTACAGATCTGGAAGCTGAGGCATAGATGGTTATGATTTGAACAAGATTGAATGAGTGGTGCTAGGATTAGGGTCTTTCAACTCTGGTTCAGCATTCTTTTCATCAAAGGCTCACCACCTTTGTAGATTTGGGGATAATAATAACTAATGTGTTTTTCAGAGGGTTGCAAGAAAAGCATGTTTTTATGCTGTGAAATGGTGTGTGTGTGTGTGTGTGTATATATATGTATATATATGTATATATATATGTATATATATATATTAATGTGAGTTCTTAAATTCACTCATTGCTACCATTGGCAAAGTATACAATAACTTGAGAGGCGTGGCTTGTAGAAAAGCTCAGTTTTTGCTAAAATAAATAACAGTATACTTAATTTTCTCTTTCAGAGAGTGATGCCTTCTAGCTTTTTCCTGCTATTGAGATTTTTCTTAAGAATTGATGGTGTGCTCATCAGGATGAATGACACAAGGCTCTACCATGAGGTATCGTATTTCTTATTCCTTATACAAATTTAGGTTAATTCTTGTTCACATGAAAACCTAAATAGTTTAAAATTAATTTTTTTCAAATACTATGCTAATCCTTCTTAATTATTGAGGTATGTTTTGTAAGTTTTCTGTTATTGAAGCATTGAATCTTGTCATTGATTTAATTTTAAAATCTAGTAGTTATAACTTTGTCCAAGCATGGAGTTGGGTCTAATGCCAAAGGTAAATGGGATTTCCATCTTTTGGATCTTGCATATGTCTATGCTGTGTTTAGGAAGAGAGGCAGCTTAGAGTAGTGGATAAAGAGCTGGCCTCAGTGAGGAAGACCTGCTTTCCACTCCTGCCTCTAAATGAGATCCTAGCTCTATGACCCCCAAAAAGTCAATCTCTTGGTGCACTAGGAAATTGACTGTAAATGGGAAAGCAGGGGTCTCCCTGCATTAGGAGAAGGAATTTCATCACCAGCAATTCCCTAGGCCAATGAAACCTACAGGGCTGGTTCTCACTCAGCTCTCCAGAGTACTTACAGTACAAGTCAGTGAAATTTTTTTATCCATTTGTAAAATGAATACAAATTTGTCTTGGTTTTGGAATTATGGACTGCATGCCATTTTATAATTTATTTTACAAATATTCTGCTTCTACTATATAATTATAATGATCAAGCTTAGTCCTAAAGAAGAGATAAGAAAAACCTGTTTCTCCCCTTTTTGCAGAGTTAGAGAGCAATGATAGAATATTGAACATGCTGCCAGATGCAGTTGATGGCTTGCTTGAATTTGCTTTTTTCTTCCCTTTTATTTTGAATTTCTTTGACAAGAGAATTAGGGAGAGGAGGCAGGTTTATTTTGGAAAGTAATTTAAAACAAACTATCATAAATATTAAGAATTCTCTCCCACAAAAATTTAATGCTTCTAAAATTCTTAGTCATACTTCAGAAAAGCCAACTCTATAAAAATAAGTTAAGCACTTTTTAGAAACTGAGTGATTAAGGCAGAAGTTAAACGCCTAAAGATATTTTTCTAAGAAGATATTGAGATTGTTCATCTTAGGTTACATAAGTATTTATTAATTACATTTATCTTTGCTTCCTGAATCAGTAGCTCCATAGCAGTCTTAAATTTTCTTGATATGATTTGAACTTCAGATTTGAGGTTATGCCATATTTTAGAGAAAAAATTTTCTGAATTGGAATTCCCTTTTCTTAAAAACTTGAGATGATTAGGTAAGAGTTCTTTTTCCTTGGGGAAAAAAAAAAAGATAAATCCATCAGTTTTTTAAAAAGTTTGGTTCCCCACAACTCTCCCTCCTCTTAAAAAACCACTCAAAAGCATGTGCTGTGCACACAAACACCAGACAAAAAACAATTCCAGAATAGCAGTCTAATAGAGACAGAGAATGTGGTATATTTTCTGCTTCAAAGAGAGAAACATTTTTCTTCTTCTTGGACTTTCATTCAGAAATAAAATCATATATGGAAATTTGTTTAAAATTATTGTTCATGTATAACCTGTATCAGATTGCTTTCTGTTTTGGCTAGGGGGAGGCAAGGGAGAAAGGGAGAAAAAAATTTGGAACATAAAGTCTTACAAAAATGAATGTTGAAAATTACTTTTAAATGTAATTGGAAAAACAAAAAACTGTTAAAGTGAAAATTTTTTTAAAAAATTCTAGTTTAAGCAATTTATAGTTTTTTTGTTAAGAAAAGTCTTGGTTCTTAAGGGAAAACTGAGACCTAAGCATCTTGTGATATATAACACAATGAGTCTATGTTGGAAATAAGGGAAAAGGAAAATTTGTTATTTGGATTACAGATGATGAAATCTCTCTCGATTTTAAATTTAGAAGTAATATTTGGATTCTTATTTAGTAAAAGATTCAATAAAATATATTACCAGTTCCTGATTAAGGTAGAATAATGTCCTTTGAAGTTATCATTTATATATATTATATTGATACTATTTTTTGTTACAATAGTCTTGAAGATTCAATGTTTGGGGTGCTTCTACTTATTTGCTTACACTAATTCATGTGGTTCTTTTGGGATGTCAATTACTGGACTTGAATTGATAATTTATGATCTTTTTACCAAGCAAGTTGCCATTATCAGGCTAAATGTTCCTTTCATAATTTGTTAAAAAAAAAAATTAATGCATAAGTATAATACTAAAAAGAAGACTTACAAATCAGTACATATTATTTTTTTTTATTTTTAATAGGCTGACAAGACTTATATGTTAAGAGAATACACTTCAAGAGAAAGCAAAATAGCAAATTTAATGGTATTGTATTTAAATTTCACTTTAAAAAATCTAATTTTCATGTTTCATGTTAAGTACTATAATAGCATGTTATCTTTGAAATTTGATTATTGATTTCACCATCCTTAATTTCATCCACACAGGTGACCTTGTTGTTATTGTTGTTCAGTTCTATTTAACTCCTTGTTACCCTGTGGACTATATAGCACTCTCAGCCCTTCTATCTTCCACCAAAATGTTTGTTGCTTGCATGATTCTATCTGATTTTCTGCCATCTCCTTTGCCTTTTGCCTTTAATCTTTCTTTAACATTTAGAGTCCTTTCCAAAGTTCTGTCTCCTAATTATGTGGCGAAAGTATTTAAGCTTCAGCTTAAATATTTGGCCTTGCATTGAGTGAATAGTCTGAATTAATTTCCTCAAGTATTGACTTGCTGCCAAGGGACTCTCGAGTCTTCTCCAGCACCACAATTCAAAAGTGTCAATTTTATGGTGCTCAGCTTTTCTTATAGTCCAACTCTCACAATCATACATTATTCCTGGAAAAACAGTAGTTTAAGTGTGTGGACCTTTGTTGGCAAGGTGCTGTCTCTTCTTTTTAATGTGCTGATCAGATTCGCCATAATTTTCCTTCCAAGGAGCAAGCACTGTTCATTTCATCTCTGCTATAGCCATTTGCAGTGATCTTTGAATCTAAGAATATAAAATCTGACGCTGTTTCCATTTCTTCTTTCTTTATTTGCCAGGAAGTGATGGGACCAATTGCCATGATCTTAACTTTTTGTTGTTAAACTTCAAGTCAGCTGTCATTCTCCTCTTTCACCCTCATCAAGAAGCTTCTTAATTCTTCATTTTCTGCCATCAGGATGGTATGATCTGTATGTCTGAGATTGTTGCTATTTCTCTTGGTGGCTTTAATTTCAGAAGAAATATAGCCTACTCATATACCAGTCATTTGTTCCATGTTTGGTCCTAACTGTTGCTTTTTGGCCTACATACAGTGTCCTCAGGAGACAAGTAAAATAGTACTCCCATCGCTCTGAGGACTTGCAATATTTTGTTGTGAGCCATAGTCAGAGAGAGTATAGAAGTAGGAATAGATGTGTTTCTGGAACACCCTTGTTTTCTCCATAATCCAGTGAATGTTGACAATTTGGTCTCTAGTTTCTTTGCCTCTTTGAAAACCAGCCTGCTCTTTTGGTAATTCTTGGTTCACCTATTGTTGAAGCCTTCCTTGCAGAATCTTAAGCATAGCCTTGCTGGCATGTGAAGTGAGAACAATTGTTTGGTAATTTAAACATTGTTTGATATTGCCCTTCTTTAAGATTGGGATGTAAATTTATCTTTTCCAATCCAGTGGCCACTGCAGCTTTTTAACAGCATCATCTTTTAGGGTTTTTTAATCGCTCAGCTGGAAGGCTATCACTTTCACTAGCTTTAATGCTTCATAGGGCCCACTTGACTTCATTCTCTAGATCAGTAATCCTACTGTCAATGTGATGTTAAGCTCTTTCTTGAATAGTTCTATATATTCTTGCCATCTCTTCTATTTCTGTTAAGTCCCTACCATGTTTATCTTTAATCATGCCCATTTTTTATGAAATGTTCTTTTGCTTTTTCTTGAACAGATTTCTTGGCTTTCCCGTTGGGTGTTTTTATATTTCCTTGAATTGCTGATTTAAGGAAACCTAATCTCTCTTTGCTAGTCTCTTTTTCTGCATTTAATTGGGTTTTTCTTTCCCTTTCTCCTTTCCCTTTTGCATTTCTTCTTTACTCAGCTGTTTGTAAAGTCTCATCAGATAGCCATTTTACTTTTTAAACTCTTTTTTGGGGGGATGATTTTTGTTGCTGCCTCATGTATTGTATTGTAAACTTCTGTCCATAGTTCTTTTGGCTACTAGAGCTAATCACTTAAATCTTTTGATCACCCTCTACTTCATATTCATAAGAGATGCTGTTTAGGTCATAACTATACAGTCTGATGGTTTTCATTGCTTTTCTTAATTTTTAGTCTGAATTCTGCAGTAAGAAGCTTATAATATGAACCGCAATTAATTCCAGGTCTTGTTTTAACTGACTATAGAAAGCTTTCCCTTCTTTAGTTGTAAAGTCAGTCTAATTTCTGTATTGACCATATGGTGATCTTCATATGTAGATTCATCTTTTGAGTTATTGAAAAAGAGTATTTGCTGTGATAATCAAGTTATCTTGACAAAATTCTATTGTCTTTGCCCTGAATCATTTTGAACTCCAAGCTCAAACTTGCTTCTTATTAGTTATTTTTTGATTTCCTACTTTAGCATTTCAGTCCCATATTATGAATGTGACATCTTCATTTGCTGTTATTTTTAGAAAATATAAGTCTTTTGTCTTCATAGAACTGATCAAGTTTCACCCTCTTTGGCATCAGGGTTTGGGACATAGACTTGTACTACTATAATGTCAAATGTTTGCCTTGTATTCAAACATATCATTCCGTTATTTTGGAGCTTTTACCACAGTACTGCTTTTCCAACCATTTAATTCATTATGAGGGCTTCTCTTTTCTTCTAAAGGATTCTTGCCCACAGTATACATGTGTAGTGGTTATCTGAATTAAATTCACCCATTCCCATCCATTTAAGTTAATTGACACCCAAGATGTTAATGTTTAATTTTTCCATTTCCTGTTTGACTACATCCAGTTTACCTTGGTTCATACATTTTACATTCCAAGTTCCTGTGCTATATTGATCTTGATAGCTTTAGAATTTCCTTTCATCACCAGAAACATTTGCAGTTGAACTTACTTTTGCTTTTGGCCCAGCTGCTTCATTAGTATTGAAGCTATATAGTTGTCCTCTTTCCCCCCTTCTGACCTGAGAGTTCTATCTTGCAGTGTTAAATCTCCCATCCTGTATCACTGCCTTGTTGTGGTAACAGGGTTTGTGTAGCTCAGCGAAACTATGAGCTATCCTATTTACCCAAGATGGATAGGTCATAGTAGAGAGTTCTGACAAAGATGATCCATGAGAGAAAGAAATGGCAAACTACTACACTGTCTTTGTCAAGAAAATCCCATGGATGGTGTTAAAATGGTCAAAGGTTTGACCAACAATACTCTATTCCATTACGTGTATACTTACTTTGCTGAGGGATAGAAACAAAATAGAACACCATGCATAGTTTTTGGAGTTGGAAGGGACCCTGTATCATTTGAGCTGACTCCTGTATTTTTTTAGTTTTGATAGTGATATCTAGAAATAAAATCCCTTTTCTAATGCCACAGATTTGGGAAATTACTTCTCAAGGACTAGAACTCAGGTTTCTGACTTTCAAAGGAGGGTTTTTACTGCCCCAGAAGACCATGTTTTTTTTTTTTTTTCTCCTTTTTTTGCTGTGGCAATTGGGGTTAAGTGACTTGCTCAGGGTCACACAGCTAGGAAGTGTTAAGTGTCTGAGGCCAGATTTGAACTCAGGTCCTCCTGACTTAAGGGCTGGTGCTCTATCCACTGCGCCATTTAGCTGCCCCTACCATGTTCTTTTTCAACCAAATCTTAAACAATATGACTACACTTAATAAGAGTGGTTAATTCCATGTCCCAAAAACTATCCTGTAGACATAATCTCTGTTTGAGCACATTATACTGATATCCTTTAATAATTCTTCCATTGTGACCTGGTAACAATACCCATAGACCTTTTATCCTGAATTGTTGAAGGAAGTAATTCACACAAGTTACTTTGAAACAGAAGTCTTTTAAATTTGACTTTTATATGAAAATCCAAATTTGTATTCTGTAGCACTACAATGTTTTAGAAAAAGCGTTTGGATTTTGTTTTGTATTACACATCATTGATTGAGATCAAACAGAAAACTGGGAAGTTAAAACCCAGAAGTCACATAATGATTTGTGGAATTAAAACACTGTGGAATGTACAAATTAAAAGTATAGCACTTTGTTCATACCAAATGCATATTAATAATTTTTTAAAATTAAGTTTAATGCAATATAGTGATCCCATTTGAGGAAAACTAATAGCATAGTTTGGAATATTGGAGTATCTCTGATAGTGTTATAAAAACAAGTTCATCTCATTTTCTGGAATCTGGTATGTATATTTAGGGTTATAAATTCTTGAACAAATTCCTTAAAGTAAATATATTTGTGAGTGTACTGTAAAAATGATATGTAAGAAAAACTAATCCCCTTCATTTGTGTCCTAGCATGTTCCACCAGCTCTCTTTACAGAGCCTAATGAAATATCACAATACCTACCTGTAAAGGAGGCAGTCTGTGAGAAGCTAGAGTTTCCAGAAAGAATGGATCTCAACCTTGTGGCAACACAGGAAAATACATGCATGGAATCTAAATAAAATGTCATACAATATGAGCTCTCTATGGAACCCTCACTGGAGATGACTGCTTTTTGGGGAAGGGGGGGTCAGGGGTCAGGGGAGGGCTGTCTTAAGAGTCAATGAGCTGCCTTTCCTTTTGTCCAGATTTTCTGTAGCCTTAAAGGAAAGAAAATGAAAGCTTGATGTAGGTAGGTTCTATACAACCTGCTGTTCGTACCATCTGTTCATACCTGTCCATATCTAAAATTAATGGGAGACTGAATTGAACTAAGATTTTCAGTTGTTATGGAATGGGACCTGAGCGGTATTTATTTATATGTCCTAAAGAGCAATCAGAGGCAATGGGCATGTAATTACCACAAATACTGTTTTGCTTGCATGAAGAGATTAATTAAATGAACCAAGTCTAATAGTTCTTTTATAACTTTAATAGGATTCCTGGAAAACAAAAGATTATGCATTTTGATAGTTTTTCAAATTTAGCTTTGCAGAAAAAAATAGTGATAAAAGGCACTGTTGCAAAGCAGTGATGAGTTCAAAAGTTAATCTCATATTTTATATTCACAGAATAAGTTAATATTTTCCCTTGAAAAGCCATTATGTTAGATGGGATTCTGGTATCACAATTAGTTTTAGGCTGGCATCTTGTTAAAAGCAGGTGCCTTATTTTTGGTTCTGTTGTACATTTGATGTTTTTGTACTTTACCTTACATAACACCTTAATGTGAATAAATATACTGAAGTTGGTATCAGTACTGAGAAGTTTTAGGTATATATATATATATATATATATATTGGATCTGGTATTAAGGAGAAATATACTACATATTAAGGCCTGAAGCTAGATTTTTTTTTTTTCATAAAATATTGGGGGTTGGCATGGGGGGTGTGTAAGAAAATGAGAAAATATTTTTAAGATAAAAATCTAGTTTTTATATTTAAATGTTCAGGTTTCTAAAGAGGAAGGGATTCAGTAAAAAGGAATAAACTTAGGACCCGTGGGGAAAAGACTGGGTAGCTTTATAGTGAAAGGCAAAAATTGATTTTAAAAAAAAATATCTTTTAAACATTTTATGTTTTTTTGCCTGTCTGCATAGTGCATGTAAAGCTGAAAATGATCCCTATAGCATTGGATAAGAGATTTATGAAGCCAATTGGTTGTTGGGTTTTGTTTTGTTTTGTTTTGGTTAACCTTTTAAAAAAAAGTAACAACTTGTAACTTGTTTTAGTTAAGAGTTGTTTCATCCTTAACCTTCCTCTGCCCTGAAGGACAGATCACTAAATGGTCTTACTAATAATTTTAAAAATAATGTGCAGCTTGTCTCCTTTCACCCTTTGGGAATGTTTTAGAGGTAGTAAGCTATTAAGTTTATCTGTGAAGATCTTGGCTGAGAGGATTGGCCAGAGTGTCTGTATCCCACCTAGAAATTGTAGTTAAACCAGGAGGACCTGGACCGGCTTAAGTCTCATTCTCAGCTTACCTATTGTTTTACAAAATGGTGCTGTTTTGAATTCTCCAGAAAGTAAATCTTACTAGGCAAGTTTAATCATAAACTCTTAAGGAAATCCTCTACCTTTTACTGTATCACCTCAAGGCGGATGTATAAAAGCAGAATTTAATCTGCTCTGAGAGAATGCATTGCATGTTTACTGGATAGCCATCTATTCTTATATGAAAGTGTGTGCTTTCTCTTTAGGCAGGAAAGTGTATACTGTATGTGACTACCTGATTAAAACAATTTTGTTTGCTGTGTTGTTCTGAATGGAAAAGACTCCTTATCCAAACAAATTGCAAAAACTGAAAAGGACTATACATCAGTTGGGATGTCCAACCTGTACTGTCTCCTTCCTCTTTTCCTTTGTGGATGTATTGGTGTCAGGTCCAGTCCTTTATATCCTACTTTAAGTATGAAAAGATATTATAGAGAATAAAAATAATGGATTACATTTTGGGGGAGGGCTCCAGTTGGAAGGGTAAGTATGTTTCTGAATACTTCACGACCAACTCACCAGGATATTACTATATAAAATACATATGAGACAATTTGTCCATTGTGATGTGACACATCATTTTGTATTTGTTTGAAATGTCCTCATTTTTTTGTAAGTGAAGAATAAACAACAAATTAACTGGCCTATGCTGGGGCTGGTTTCTTGTCTCTGTGTGTTCAATGCTTCCAGTGATTCTAGAATTTGTTTTTTTTTTTTTCTTTTCATATGTTGTGATGTATATAGAGATTCACTGGTTACATGTAAATCATCAGAACTATAAAAATGAAAGTACACTAAATAGACTTTTCATATTAAGGAGTGATGGATGCTTAAATGCAACTCATAACCACTTTAGCTTTCAGGATAAATGTACTTCTGCATATATTTTAAGAAGCCAGTGTTTCCTGCTTCCTGGGTTAATGCTTTTTTTTCTTTGTAAATGTGAAGAGCTATTCCTGGCATTATTACATAATTATTTCTATGGTGATTTTCATCTAAAATGCATTTACATAATGGCTTACTAGCCATGCATTACATTAACCTTTAGGTAGAATATCATATCTCTCTAAACACAAAACAATATGTCCCAGCATACAAAAACAGGTCTGGCTTAATTGTTTACCGTTAAAGGCTGATTCATTCAGTAAGGATTTATTAAGTGCCTTCTATATGGTAATCATTGTCCTAGGCATTTGATGACATGTAGACAAGAATAGGACAGTATTTTTTTTAAGGAGGTTATATTCAGTAAGAGGTAACATGTTGCTGTTACTCATTTCAGTCATGTTCAGCTTTTTGACCCTATTGGGAGTTTTCTTGGC
Source organism: Myrmecobius fasciatus (assembly GCA_023553655.1). NCBI lineage: Eukaryota > Metazoa > Chordata > Mammalia > Dasyuromorphia > Myrmecobiidae > Myrmecobius > Myrmecobius fasciatus. Next base: position 100,933 of record JAJPUD010005855.1, read on the forward strand.
AGAGCAACTAGAGTGATTTGTCATTTCCTTCTGCAGCTCTTTTAGTGAGGAAACAGGCAAATAGGGTTAAGGGACTTGCTCAGGGTCACACAGCTAGTAAGTGAGGCCAGATTTGAACTCAGGAATATGACTTTAAAAAATTATTTTTCTAAATACATGCAAAGATAATTATCAACCTTGTGTTGTGAATTTTTCTCCCTTTCTCCCTCCTTTCCTTCCCCATGTCCAAGATAGCAAGCAATCTGATACAGGTTTAATATGCATTTCTTCTAAACATTTCCTGGAAGAGGAAACATTAAAAAAAAAACAACAACAAAAAAGGTGCAATACTATATTAAGATGAGCCTTACTGATTCCAAGCACATTACTCTATGTACTAGAAAAATGTATGGAAAACAAGTCAATGAAGACAGTCCTTTGGTTTGAGATGGTTTGAGCTTTAAAGGGGATTACAAGAAATGGAGGCAAAGAAGAAAATTGCAAGCTTGAAAGGAGTGGGTGAATGTACAAAGGCCAGGAGACATCAAGTAGATCAGTAAAGCCAGTGGGAGTGAAGTACGGGAACCACAGTTTTCCTTAGTGTACAAAACCAAAAGCTTTTATAGATCATTACATAAGGATATATGCCAACCACTACTAACTATAAGAGGACATGTTTTGTATATTGCTAGCAAAAAAATCAGATTTTTGGCCAAAATGTAAAATATTTGGAAGATACTACTGCTGGTAAAAAAAAATACTACATATTGGGATTTTGTATGATGGGCTAAAATAACAATTTTGTCATTAGGCCCATAGGTTAACAATGTAATTATTTGTCAGTGATTCAATAGTAAACAAAAGGTTTTACTATTTAGGTGTGATGTGACTAGCAACAGCTATTTCATGTCATTTTGTGATTTTCATTTATAAACTTATAACAAAAGTTAGACTGCAACAAACTATGATTTGACATATAATGTGTGTATGTTGGGGAGAGGGGTTAAAAGAAATTTCATTAATCTCACCCACAGTTAATACCATTAAATATCAATGGAGAGTCACCAGCAGGGTCACAAAATATCACTAATTTAGAGCCATTTACTATAGCTGAAGAACTTGTGAAGTTCTTAATTGGCGGCAAAAATCCTCCAATGAATAATTATGTTGACACAGTATCTGATTTAGGAAAGGATATAAGTTCTTGCATGAAGACCAATGGATATTATCACTTTCTGGAGGTGGGGATGGGATGCTATGATCCTTTAAATTCAAGCTCAGATTGGAGTGGTAGTATTGGCAACTACAAATGACAGCAGTTTTTAAGCACCATTTCTGACCTTTTGGGGCACCGATCCCCTATTTAATATTTCTAGTATGGTTAGTGGGGAATAAAATATTACCTCTGCTCCAAATCTATCTCATGGGATCTTTAAGCATAGTAATTAGTGTAAGTGTTAATAAGGGATTCCAATGTTTTCCCATTTACTATTTAGCTATTGAGAGGAATATGGAGGATTTCAACCTATAATCTTAAGGTGTTATGGGTTGTTTGGATGCAATACAACAACTTGTGAAATTAAAATTGGGGAGCTGAGAATTTGATTGGTTTTAGGAGTAAAAGTGATAAAGCAAGAAGCAATTAAAATTTACATAGGTATCAAGGATGGCAGCTAGTGTGGTCAAAAGCCTTTGCCTGACCAGTGCCAGGAGGGTGGCTGTCTAAGTAATCAAATATCTCCCATGCAGGTACATACAAGTCTCTTTGGGACTACTTCTGAGTGCTGATTGAAATTAAATAAGGTGAAATGAGAAGTGGGGAGAGAAATTTTCAATGTATGTCCAAAGGGTTGATGATAAAGCATGTTAACCATTTCCTAATAGGTGATGGGTTAAGGGTACAGAATGACTTCAGTGAAGTAATTTGCACTGCTTAACAAGCATATCAACAAGGAATTTTTATTTTTCCCCCAAAGGGATAAGAAAATAGTTTCTCGTAATATCAATTCAGAATTTAAAGGACAGTTATTAATATAGCTTATGCAAATCCATGAGTTGTATTATAGCATTTTAAAGCCTATTTTTAAAACATTTTTGAGTTCTAAATTTTCCCCCTAAAATTCCTCCCTATCCTATTGAAAGGGCAAGCAATATTCATTATATATGTGAATTCATGCAAAACATTTCTATATTATCCATGTTAGAAAAGAAAAAGTGAAAAAAAAAAGCTTAAGGATTCATCAATAGCATTTTTCATCACCAATTCTATGGATTGTTGTGGATCATTGTATTAAGTAGAGTAAATAAGCTATTAAATGCAATCCAACTTGTTCTGGAAATAACTACTTGGGAATGAGACTACTACTATAAAATTGTCCCTGGGAAAACAGATTTGGCTAAATAACTCAAAGCCTTTTTGTGCTGCTATGAGGGGAGGGATTACTTCCCTATTTGCTATGGCAGTGACTACCAGGGCGATGGTTTTCTTGCTTATAGTCCTCTTGGCCTTATTCCATTCCCAGCTTTGGACTGGGTCATCACAGGGGTCATGAGGCAATGAAGACCTGAACCAGGGTAGCAGTGTCAAAGGAGAAAAGGCAATGGATTATATGAGGTATTTTGTGAAAGTAAAATCAACAGGATTTGACAATTGATTACATATGGAACTGGAGTTAAGACAAGTTCAGATCTGGCTTCAGAAACTAATCTATGTAGCAAGGCACTAAAGTCTGCCTCAGTTTTCTCATTTGCAAAATAGGAATGATAAGAGCAACTATCTTGCAGAATGCTTATGAGAATAAGATGAGAAAATATTTCTAAAGTACTTTTCAAACCTTAAAGTGCTATATAAACTTAGCTATGATAATATTGTTGTTACATGAGGGATGGTAAAATGAAGAATTGAAGATGACAACTAGATAGTGAGCCTGGGCAACAGCTACCCTCGACAATACAGCTAGATCTAGATAAGTGAGAGTTATAAAATTTCTTGAAGTGGTATATAGAGAGAAGGGAAAGAGAGGGCCTAGGAGTTATCACTGAGGACAGAGCCTGGAAGAAGTTCCAACAAAATTTCCTACGCTATAATAAAGAATAATCTGCATTTGTCAGGGCAGCTAGGGGGCGCCATAGTGCATAGAGTGCCAGGCCCAAGTCAGGAAGCCTCCTTTTCATGAGTTCAAATCCAACCTCAGACACTTATAGCTGTGTCACCCTGGCCAAGTCACCTGTTTGCCTCAGTTTCCTCATCTATAAAATGAGCTAGAGAAGGAAATCTCAAACTACTCCACTATTTTTGACAAGAAAACACCAAATGGGATCACAGAGGGTTGGACATGACTGAACGTCACAATGACCTGTGTGAAGCATGGAATTGTTTTGGAGGTTTTCTAGCAACACATACAGAAATCACTAGTTGGCATTTTCTTTCACTATTAAAGAATTCTCTTCCTGTAAAACTCACCTTAAATTCTGTTGCCTATGGAGTCTTTCCTCTAGCCTTCAGCTGAAAGTAGTTTCATCTTCCCCAAAATCTTCTAGAGTACTGTCTCTAAAGCTCAGTAGAATATAAGTTTCTTGAGAATGGAGATGATGTTATTTTCCCTTTGTATCCTTAGTGCCAGCACAATGCCTTACACAGATTAGGTATGATATAAAATAATTGAATGAATAAAGAAATATGGCAATAGACACGTACACACATTTATCTGTTGCATTGAATTAAAGGGTGGCACGTATAATTTGAATGTTCTATGGTATAATTATCTTCAGGATAAATTTAAAAAACTGAAAATTTCTCAAATAATACAAGAGTACCAAATTGTCTAAATCCCTGCAATTTATAATTTAAAAACCATTAAATAACAGGATTTATAAAGTTAAGAATTTCATCATACTTAGTGAAGGTTTTAAATAACAAATATTTTATCAAATAAACTACTATCTAGTAGGCAGTGGAATTACAAATATATACTCACCCACCCACCCATCACTAATTCTACCTTTAAGGGGTTTATAACCTGAGGAGAGTTAAGATACATACACATACTACATACATACATATATAATACACAAAGCACATGCACACATATAAATAGGTGTATATGTTCATGTATTTTATATATGTATGCACATGTATATATACATACAAGCAAATGTGTGTATCTATACAGATCTCTATACACATTTTGTTTATACACATATTTATGTATGTGCGTACATACAAGCAAATGTGAGTATATAAATCTATATATACATTTTGTTTATATATATATATACATACAAGCAAATGTGAGCATATCTATATGTATAAATCTATATACACACACATATACATGCAGAACAAATAACTAAAAATATGAGGTAGAGACAGGTAAGTGTTGCAGTGGTTGTAGTACTAGCTCCAGAGTCAGGAAGACTTGTGTTCAAATCTGAACTCAATCACTAGCTGTGTGACCCTGAGCAAGTCAATCTCCATATATATATATATATATAATTTATGAGGCAGCATATAAGTGCCAAACGAGTGGTTTGGACAATGAATACCACAGCTATGACTCGTGCAAGGTGACTGGACTTTATCTTAGGAGTGTGCTTCCTTTCTAGCAATCTCACCTCTGAGTTTTCTACTCAGAACTCTGTGACTATCCTGGGACACTAAAGTCCAAGCACCTACTTCTGTGGTACCCCTTTAATAAGGTGATAGAAGGAACTCATTTTTGCCCTGAAAGCCTGGATTCAGTTCTTCTAAGGTGTGGGTCATCCCCTGCCTGCTCTTCTCCAGTGCTCAATAGACATTGCCACAGGTACAAGAATTCTCAGGTATAGTGTAAGAATTTAGAGGAGGAAGGAAAATCCTCTAGCTAAGGCATGACATGGAGCAGGTGAGGACCGGCTAAGCCTTGAAAAGGAATAATATAAAATAAATCTGGAAAGTCAGATAGAAGCCAAATCATGGAGAGCTTTAAAGGGCAAGTGGAGTACTTTTTATTTTTCCTAAAGGTACTAGGGAGCTACTAGCAATTCTGAAACAGTTCAGTATGTGACATGATCGGTCTTGTGCCTTAGGAAAAAGCTTACAGTGGCCACTCGTTGCTCAAACCTGAATTTCTAGAGCTCAATACTGTCCACAGATTGGTCCTACTATGAGAAGACACATAACATAGTAGCAGGCTACTGAGTGATCACAGGAAGACAAAAAAACAAAAATGACTTTAAGCAACAAAAGGCTGTGTGTGTGTGTGTGTGTGTGTGTGTGTGTGTGTGTGTGTTTAGTAGGAAAAATATCAAAGAAGGGATAGAAACACTGTTCTTGGACAGGAAAATGATAATGGATAATGGTGAGAAGGCAGAACTGTTTTATTTATTTGCTTCAGATTTCTCGACTGAGGAGAATGCACTGAAACGAGGCAGAACAAGACATGTTTAATAGAGAATTGAAACTCAAGAGATAAGTAGTGCTTAAGCATCTATGATGAACTCAAGTCCCCAGTTCCAAATGAATTACATTTTAGAATTCTGTTGGCAGAAGTGCTTACTGAGCTATTGTCAGTGATCTTAGAAAGATCCTGGAAAAGCAATGCTGCAGGAGTGATAATGTTTTAATTTTTGAAAAAGGGAAGAGTGAATTTTGCAAACTATGATCAGTTGACTTAGATTCCTTGAAAAATTTTAGGACATATATAAGGAATGATTTTTGGAACATTGAAAATGGGTAATGGAAAAGGTAGAGCCAAGATGGCAGAATAAAGGCAGGAACTTGCCCAACTTCTCTCCCAAACCACTCCAAATTATTTTAAATAATGACTCTAAGCAAATTTTAGAGCATTGGAACACTCAAAAAAGATGGAGTAGAACATTTTCCAGCTGAAGATAACTTAGGTCAGCAGGGTGGGATTCCTGCCCTGGACCCCAACTTTGGAGAGGTGGAACTTCTAAATCAGCAGCAGGGCCAGAGGCTGCTGGACCTCTCGGTCGGGAGACCCCAGGGAAGACTCGGAAGGTCAGTGGAGAAGACTGTGGTGATGGGGTGGGAGTCAGCCATGCAGTCCCAGCACAGGCCATACAGGCACAGCCTGGACTCCAATCCCAAGCCTGAACATCAACAAATCAGAACTCTGTTGCTTTATAGCACATGAGATCTTAAATCTACAGCTCCAGGGCAGAAAAGAGTGCTTGTAGTCAGGTTCCTAGAAGAGTCTCTGAAAACAGCTGCACAAAACCCCTGAAGCTTGAAACAGTCCACTCTCTACCCTGGAAACAGAGCCCTCCTTTAAAATTGTTAAAAAGCCGAGTCATAGGCTAGGAAAATGAGTATTCAACAAAAAAAGTTTCTGACCACTGAAAGTTATCATGGTGATAAGGAGGATCAAAAGACACATTTAGAAGATGTTAACAAAGTCAGAGCTCCTATGTCCAAAGCCTTCAAGAAAAATATGAATTGAGTTTAGACCATGGAAGAACTCAAAAGGGATTCTGAAAATTAAGAGAGAGAAGAAAAATTAGGAAAAGAATTGAGAGTGGTGCAAAAAGAAATGAAGAGAAGAATGCCTTAAAAATCAAAACTGACCAATTGGGACAGGAAGTACAAAAGCTTACTGAAGAAAATAATTTCTTAAAAAATATAATTGAGCAATGGAAGCTAATGACTATGAGAAATCAAGCTATAAAGCAAAACCAAAAAAATAGGAAAAAATGAGAAATATCTCATTGGAAAAATAATTGACTCAGAAAATAGATCCAGGAGAGATAATTAAAAAATTATTGGTTTACCTGAAAGTCATGATGAAAAAAAGTCTGGACATCATCTTTCAAGAAATTATCAAGGTAAACTGTTCTGACATTCTCGAATCAGAGTAAAATAGAAATTGAAAGAATTCACAGGTCACCTCCTGAAAGAGATCCCAAAATGAAAACTCCAAGGAGTATTATAGCCAAATTCCAGAACTCCCAGATCAAAGAGAAAATATTGCAAGCATCCAGAAAAAAACAATTCAGATATAGTGGAGGCATAGTCAGGATAACACAAGATTTAGCAGCTTCTATAGTAAAGGACTGGAGGACTTGGAATATGATATTCTGGAAAGCAACAGTAGCTAGTATTACAACCAGAAATCAATTATCCAGCAAAACTGAATATAATACTTCAGAAGAAAAGGTGGTCATTGAATGAAAGAGGATTTCAAGCATTCATGATAAAATGGGTAATATACATTATGGTATGCATATAGGATATATTGAATGTATCACAGTCTGAAAAAATTATATTTTGGACTATTTTAAAAGTGTAATTTTAAAGTAATATTGTGCTGCTATTAAAAATTAAATTCAGTCAAGTTTTATTTTCTTTAATCTGATTATAAAGAAAACTAGTCTTTATGAATGAGTTGTCAGCAAATTTTATCTTAAAACAAATGCTCTGGATGTACACATTAGTGAATAATACTGTGCACACTTATGGTCACTAAGAATCATCATGGCTTTAGGTCAGTCTTATTTCCTCACTGATAAAATTACTTGACTGGCAGCATAGTGGATATAGTGGATAGACTGTTGGAATTAGAGCCCAAAACATGAGTTGAAGATCTGCCTCTGTAATTGTAATAATGATCTATAATCTGTAATTGTAATAATGATCTATAGACATATACACACAACCACATATGTGCAGAAAAAGATAATTAAAAATATGAGGTTGAGACAAAATAGGTGGTACAAAGGATCATTATCCCAGACTCACTTAAAATCCAGCCTCACACACTTACTATGTGATCTTGTGTAAATCATTTAACTCTGCCTCATTTCCTCATCTGTAAAATGAGCTATAGAAAGAAATGGCAAACCATTCCAGTGTCTGCAAAAAACAAAACCAAAAACTCCAAAAGGAATCCTGAAGAGGTAGACATGACTGGAAAACAACAAATATGATTTAATATTCAACAATTCTCTAAGATTTACCTAGTAAGACAGGTTGTAATCTAAGTTAGACATTGAGAAAAACCATTGATCCTCAACTTGTTAATATTTATTTATTTATTTATTTTGCTGAGGCAATTGGGGTTAAGTAACTTGCCCAGGGTCACACAGCTAGGGAATGTTAAGTGTCTGAGACCAGATTTGAACTCAGGTCCTCCTGACTTCAGGGCTGGTACTTTATCCACTGAGCCACCTAGCTGCCCCAACTTGTTAATATATAGAATGGTAAATCAAGGGAATGATGTAGACATTTATATTCTTCCTACTATGGCAGCATATCATTTTTTTGGCACAGTTTTCTCTTTAAGATGCTTAAATATTTTTTGAATGAATGATGAATCACTCTGCTGGGCTTCCTCTTTCACAAGCTGGGGCCCAGCTAATGAAAGGGTTCATTTAAATCTGAGCTTTGGGGTCCCTGTCTGCCTTTTCCATGACAGTCCTGAAATGGCCATGTTCATCCTTGGAGGCAGTATTATGTATTTCAGAAACTGGGAGATGCAGTCTTGAATCTGAGGAAGACTGGATGAAGGAGTCAGAGAGGTGATCATCAATAAGGGGAGTAATCAATCCTTCTGACTTGCCAGAACACATGGATCTGAAGGAACTTGTTTGTTCAGTGCAGAATTGAGATGAAATGTAAAAGACTTTTTCACCAATCTCTCAAATTGCATCATATTTTGAATATTGACTTTTCAGTAGAGTACAAAAGTAATTAAATTATTACTGTTTCTTGGGCTGGGTGCTATTATTGTCTATTCTATGAAAGTTAGAGTGATTGGGTTTAAAAACACAATGAACTAATCCACAGAATCATTAGACTCCTTTAAAAATGTATTTAAACATTTTTTCTTTCAGAATTGTATTTTAAGAGAATCATAAATGAAAACCGCACAGGGCAAAAAGTAAATTGACACATATACTGTCTTACATCCTGAATATTAATTGCCCTATATTGTTCTCTAATCATTTAGGGATCTCAGCATATACTTCTTACATCCCTCACATCACTTAAAACAGTTTTGTGTAGACTCAGAACAATATTTTTGAATTGAACTGATCAAAACAACAGCTTGTGGACTGAAGCTACAATATAGAAATTCTGTATGACCCTAATAATTGGTCAGTTACCCAGCACTAGAATTATAAATACGTCTTAAGGGCGGACCACTGAGGCAACAAAGATCAATAGGTGGTTGTCACTGTTTTTCCAAGGCCATCTGAACTTTTAGGGAAGAAAGCTTCAGGAGTGAAAATTAAAGGATTTATAGAGTGGCCTTCTCCAATAAACTCTGATTTGCTTCCTTGGCTTCCTTCTTCCTGTTTCATTGATTGTTTACATCTGAAGCTAATATAACTTCTTCCAAGTTCAATCGTAATCATTACTCTGTATTGCCCACAGATATTTATGCTTAATGCATTAGATGAAGACAAAAGCGGCCATATTTCATTATACAGATGACACAAAATTGGAAGGGCAGCTAACAGATTGAATGTTAATCTTTGGGACATAGTAAACGCTTAATAATTACTTTTTATTCATTCATTCCCATTTATTAACAGAAATTTGGCCACAGCAGTTCTTGACGCTATTACTAAGCAGTTTTGAAAGTTCAGTGGGCTGTGTTATCACATATTTGGCAAAAATCATGAATCTCTTTCAAGGATATGATTTGGATGATAACTGTCTTCACATTATCATCCTCATAAAACAACCCACATTTTCCATAGTGTTTTCCTCACAATAAATCTGTGATGCGGATATATGGAGGAGAATGGAGCTCAGGGGGGATTTACCACACAATTAACTGGGACCCTAATTGAGGTTTCTGGATTTAGTGCTGGAAGGACATAATCCAACCCTTTGTTTATACAGTTGAGAGGCCTAAGGAAAGCACTTGCGCAGGATCACAGGTGGTAGAGACCTGTTACGAACCCCAGGTCCTCCAAACAAATCCGAAGCTGCTTCCTCAGAGGCAATCCTTATGCCCGAATAGATGGGTGTGGCGCGGGGAAGGATGGGGCTTTTAAGTCTGTTTTCTGTAACTTTCTCAAGAAAACATCTAAAGATAACATCTTAATTTCATGGACCAGCCAAAGCCCGGGAGCCAGGAGGGCAGCCGCGATTTGGTGATTTGGGTCAATTTTGCAAAACAAAAGAACACCGAATTTTTCCTGCCGACAGCAACCCTTCCTCTCCTTTCCCGCAATTAAGTGATCTACAACACAAAGCTTGGGAGACCGGGAGCCCCTCAGAGTCCTAGGCCACAACAATGACTCCAGGCTGTGCTGGAAGAAGGGATGACGTAGCCCTACAGGCGGTCTGAGAGTAGGAGTCGGAGCAGTGCATGCCGGGCTCTGTAGTTTTTAAGAATCACGCCACAGGTGGCTGTTTAACAGCGTGGGGGTTGGGGGGCGGGGCCGAACGCCGCTGGGCTGGACGGTATATGGCAGGGTGGACCCGGCGGTCTAGTTGTGTTTCGGGAGCCTAGCGCCTCGGAAGATAAATACGTGTTTGCAATAGTTACAGGAAGCGAGGGAGGGGTCCGAGAGTTTGCTTTGGACGGAGTTTTGACTTGTGGCGAGACCCGGGATGGACAAGCTGAAGAAGGTGCTGAGCGGCCAGGATACGGAGGATCGGGGTGGACTGGCTGAGGTGAGTAGGCACGAGGGGCGGGCTGCGCTGGCCTGGGAGGTTGGAAGGTTCCTGGGACTTGGGCGAGCTCCTCCTCCTCGCCTTCCCTCTCGCCCTCCCCCTCCTCGTCTGCCTCTCCCCCTCCCTTCCCTTATCTCCTTCTCCTCCCCTCTTCTCTTGGGCCAAGTTGAGAAGGTGCGGTTGTCTTGGGTTTCTCCCCGGTATCGGAGCGGCTTGGTTCTGAGCCCTGTTAGTGGCAAGTGAGGAAGGAAGACAAAGGAGGGGATGGACAGCTCTCGCCTCCACTAATTTTCCCTCCCAGGGCCCCCGGAAGGCTCAGAGAGGGCTCGAGATGTCTGGAAATCCCGGGGGACCGCTAGAAAAAAGAAATACTCCGACTGGCGCGCGCGAGCACGCACACACTCACACACTCTCTTGTCTCTCTGGTCGGTCCCTCTGTGTCTCTGTCACACACACACACACACACACACACGAAAGCAGGAGAGAACAAGCAAAGGAGAAATAGAATGAATAGAAACCTTTCAAAAACAAGTTTCCTTCTTGTCGGTCCTCGTGATCCAACCTAGTTCCTGTCCACATCCTCCCCCTGGCTGTGACAGGTCTGGAGCTAGCTCTCTGCCAATTGGTCAGCAGAGGTCTGGTGTCCGGTCGGAGCGACCTCAGGAGTCTGTAGTTCCTGGAATATTCACCAGTTTGGCTGTTGGTATACAGAATAATAACATTACTCTAGCTATCTCCACGGTGTCCGTGTTGTTTGGTGCTGTGCCTCCAATCCTGGCAAATTCCCTGCTATGTTTCGCTCCAGTCTAAGCAGCGTGCCCTAAGTATCTCATTCTTAAACTTTTTCAGTTGGTTTTTGTTGTTGTTGTTGTTCTATTAAACAGAATATAGACTTGGAAAGCATGGGGAAAGGTCTTAGAGGTGGAAGGGATCTATGAGATTATTCTTTCTAGTTTTGTAGATGTTTTACACTTAGAATCTTAGATTCAGAGTTGGAAAGAAACTTTGGAGGTCAGCTAGTGTTTTTTCCCACCCATTTTGGGAATCTCTTCTGTGGAATTCACCCTCCCTACTTTGCTTCCACTCCTTGTGATTTCATCTGTGTGAGGCATTCTAGGCCAGAAAAGCTTGTCCAGCATCTCTCTTCTCACTGCCAGTATGAATCAGAGGCAGGACCCAGAAAGTTGTGGCCTTGAGGCTCTTTGGTCCTTCTGGTAAGATCCTGGGGATCCAGGGTGGCCATAGGAGAAAGCCTGAAGCTCTGATCGGATTATTATTTTTTTTAAATTATTTCAAAAATTCATTTTTTAAAAAATTAAGGCTTTTTATTTGCAAGGATTATAATACAACTTAATGCAAACTGGGAAGGGCTGGGTAGTCTCAGCCTTAATTGGGCCTCTTTTTCTTAAGCTGGCCTTTTGTTCAAGTGGCCTTTTGATTACTATTCCCTTCCAGGTGGAGGTCTCTAGTAACCTCCACCTTTACTACATCCAATCAGAAAGCCAAGTTATGCTGTCAAACCTCAGGATTATATTTCCTCTATAAAGGATTTGCCCATAGAGTAGATCCTCCTTTTTAGAGCTAGCCCACCATGGGATACTTCATGGCATCTTTCTTCTTGTTTTTGCTAACTTCTAGATTAATTTAACCTGTCAGTTAATGCCATGCTCCTTGTTATAACTGATTTCTCTACCAATTTAGCCTGACAGTAGAATACTCCCATCTCATGGGGTCTTCCTCCTGGTTACTGCTAGGGAACTTGTCTTGCTCCATATTAATTTCTAAAACCCCTTTCCTTGCTAAAAACCCATGTGAATTTAGTCCTCTTAGTAATGTAATAAAATCTTTACTCCTTGTTTTGGAGGATGTCTAAGCCTACACATTCTTTTGAGATGACTCTGGACACTGGTCCATAACCCCAATATACTTTTGGGGTCTCATCCTATGCCTTATCATTTTGGTGACCTGATATAGTCCCTCTGCAATTTCTACCTGTTACTTGGAATTCTTAGCTGCCTGCCCTCATTTCTGTTCTCTGCACTGAAAGAATTGGAAATCTCTTCTATTTCCTCTTTTGATTGTTCTGTCTGTTTCTGTCTCTCTCTCTCTCTCTATATATATATATATATTATACGTATTTATATATAAATACACCATATATAATATATTTATATAATATGTTATTTTTAGAAATAATATATAAGTACATTAGTTATATGTGTGTGATTGTAATTGTTTACATATTGTCTCTCATAGAAGGATCTCCTTGAGGGCAATGATGTTTTTGCCTCTTTTTTGTGTTCCCAGTATTTAGCACAAAGCCTAGTGCATGATATACTCTTACAAAATGCTCCCTTAGAACAGAGCTGTCCTCAAATTGATGTGACAACTTTGTTTTTGGGATCAGTATTGCTCCCTATAGCATTACATGGTGCATGATCACTGAAGTGGCAAATATACACAAAGCATTTCCAGGAAGCCTCTGTACACGACACTTCTCTTGTTTTATGATATTCCTGACAAGGATTCATCTTAATTTTACTTAAATAATTCCATTCAATCAGAGCTTATGACCCTTGGTAGTGTTTATTACGTGAGTTTTTATGTTGAGCCAAAATTTGCCTCCTTGTCACTTACATCCAGTTATTTTAACAATTGTTTTATTTTTATGGGACCCTTCTTTTTCCTTCCCCCCTAAAATTAACTGCCTTGTTATTTTAAAAAATTAATAATTTTTACAAACATTTATCTCTTTCCCACTGCTCCCCATCTGAATAGTTAAAAAAAAAAAAGAAAAGAAAGAGAAGAAAAATCCTTATTACAAATATGAATAATCCATAAAAACAAATTTCCTGACTGGCCATGCCCAAAAAATATTAGTTTCATTCTGCATTTTAAGGCCATCACCTTGCTGAACTGGCATGTTTTATCTTCATTTCTCTGCATTCATGGTTTATCATTGTATTGATGAAAGTTCTCAAGCCTTTCCAAGTTCTTTTGCTTTATAATACAGCTGTCATAGTATAAGTTGTCCTAATTCTTCTCATTGTGTAACAGTTCATGAGGTCTTTCAATTTTCCTCTGAAACTCTTCATCTTATCATTTCTTATGGTATGGTAAGAACATTTCACTCTATTATATTAATTGTCCAAGATCTTTGAGACAATCGATTGAATATTGAGGCAGTCTGTATTGAAATATATGAAGGTGAAAAGAGATGAGGATAGTGGTTCAAATCCTACTTCTGATACTTCCATGACCTTAAATAGGTAACTTAGCCTCCCTAAATATCTTATCTATAAAAGAGGGAGTTGGATTCTGTGGCCTCTGAAATTTCCCTTCCAGTTCAAGCCAGATCCTACAATCTTCTTTTTGTGATGTTATCCAACTTGTATTCTCTCTTTAGTAGATTCAGATCTTCAGCTTTCCTCTGCTGATTTTTGAAATCTCATACCCAAATTCACATAAAGAGACAAAGTTGCTGGCTTTTGATCCTTGAGATAGTCACATGATAATAATACTTGGAGGTTTTCAAAACATTTTCCCCATTTTGTCCTCTTTGTTTTTCATGACTCCATGAGATGTGGAAGTAGTACCTCCCCCCGATTTTACAGATTAGGAAACTGAGGGGCACGTGCATTGTAGCTGCCCAGGAACACAAAGCTGAAAATTGAATACAGGACTTTTGACTCCAAGTCCATTTCTCTTTCCACCTACCGCAGCCAACAAGCATTTATGGAATAATTTTCAAGAGCTGTGCAAAGCACTGTTTGAGGTAATCCATTGTGTGATTGAGTCAAATAAAAGAAAGAATAATTGACCTCAGCTTGGGAGAAGTTCAACTATTCAGCTAGAGGAAGGAAAATGAATAGAATGATTTGAGTGCAGTCATGAAAGAGTAGAATATCTAACATGAAATTTCTTTTCTCAATTTTTTTCTCAATAGTATTTTATTTTTCCAAATACACATACAGATAGTTTTCACCATTCATTTTTGTAAGATTTTTGTAAGATTTTATTTTTCAAATTTTTCTTCCTCCTTCCCTGCTCCCCAAGATAGCAAAGCAATCTGATACAGGTTAAACATGTATAATCTTTTTAAACATATTTACATATTTGTCATATTGTACAAGAAAAATCAGCCCAAATGGTAACAAACCATGATCAAAAAAAAAAAAAAAAAAAGCAAACAACAGTGAAAATACTATGCTTTGATCCACATTCAGTCTCCATAGTTCTCTCTGGATACAGATGGCACTTTCCATCCCAAGTCTATTGAAATTGTTTTGAATCGCCTTATGGCTGAGAAGAGCTAAGTTCATCACAACGATCACATAATCTTGCTGTTACAGTATATAATGTTCTCATGGTTTTGCTCACTTTACTCAGCATCACTTTATAACATGAAATTTCTATCACAAATCAAGGAACTTAATTTTAGGTTTACTTTAGCTGAAGATACAAAGATGTAACTTAGGATATGGTAAGCACCAGTACTTATTTGACATAAAATTAAAAAAAAATTTATATATGTATGTATGTATATGAACCTAAGAAATATCAACAAATGAGCATTTTAATTATGTGGAGCTTCATATGAAATGGAACTTATGTCTATTTTTAAAAAGTATATATTAAAATTAGTAGGATATTAACAAAATTTGACCCCTTTAAAATTTCCTTCATCTCTTTAATATATATTGTTTGATGTTTCACTGACATTCTACTATTTTTTTTTTAAGTTCTAATATTTATTAAGCCAATTAAAAACATTTTTGTGTATATGAAAACATTGTTACCACTTTCCCTTTTCAGAATGTGACATGCTATTTTGGAAAAGGTATCTTGTTATCAATACTGACCTTAAAGAATTTGTTTGTGGAAAGTATTTCACAATTGGCTAGTTTCATTTTAGGTAGAGTTTTGTTTTTTGTTTGGGGGCTTGTTAGGTCACCTTTAAAAATGTTGGCCCTACCTTTTATAGTTTCTCAGATTTATCAAAATTCAGATGCTACAAATGATAAAAGGAAGGGAGGCTGAGATTGATAGGAGCTTGAATCAGATGACTTCATGTTGTAGTGAGAGAGCCTTGAACCAAAAGTTTAGAATTCTGAGTTCTGGAACTACATATGCCAGTAACCTGCTATGTGATCTTGGTTGAGAAAGTTTACATCTCTAGGTTTTAGTTTCTTTATCTGTACAATGGATAATTGGACTAAATGTTATTTGAAGTGACTAAGCTTTCACTTTGAAAAATACTTCTAGCTCCAAATTTTGATTGTATAAAATGGCATTGCATATTTTTTTCACTCTGCAAGCAGAATAACGGGAAATGTGATTCTCACCCCACCCCATTCCTTGTTTCCTGTTCTGAATTTAATTTTTTTAAATGGTAGAAATATAACTTTCTAGTTTGTTTTTCTAAATTAGATATTAGGTAATTACAACAATTTCCTGGAAATGAAAAATCCCAGCTCACCTTGTGATAATTATTTAAATTTTTTTTTTCACCCTAATGAATATGGGTTTAAATTTCTTTGAAATTTGTTGTCTTTGAAATAATATTTATAGTAACTAGCATATATATATATATATACACACACATATGTGTGTGCCATATATCTGTATATGGGTACATATATGCCATTTTAAGGTTGCAAAGTGCTTTTACAAATGTTATTTGTTTGATTCTCACAACAACCTAACAGTTTGTGTTATTATTCCCATTTTGCAGATGAAGAAAATGAGGTAATGAGAGGTTAAGGCACTTAGCCAAGGTCACAGAGCCAGTAAGTGTTTCATAGATTTCAAACTCAACTCTTCCCAATTCTAAGTCCAATACTTTATCCACCATATTGCCTATCTGAGCATGCAAAAATGAACTTTAATAAATCCTTAAGAAAGAGAAGATGACCACTCAATGAAATAAATGATTGAAGTTTAAATTAGTACTCTGATCTTGTGTCATCAAGCATAAAATAGGTGCCCTCCCCCCATCTTGGGTGATTTTTCTCCTTGTCTTTCTATACATCATCTAGAGAAGGTAAGGAAAATGGCTGACCTGCAAGTTTGCAGACTACTTTATTGACATTGTCTAATTTGATTCTCGCAACAGTTCTAGGAGGTAAGAGCTATGGTATTCTCATTTTCCAAATGAGGAGACTGAGGTTCAGGTTAAGTGACTTTCCTGAAGTCACACAGTATGGGTCTGAGAAACTAGAATGAGGTTCTTCCTAATTTCAAATTTATTGCTCTATCCACTATGAGATAACATATAAAGTTCCTTATAAACCTTAAAATGCTACATAAATGTTTATATTATTTATTATTGTTATTATTATTTTTATGTCAGTAGTTCTCAAAATGTGGTTAGAAGGTTCCTGGAAGGGGGGGTTTTCCTGAGTTCCTTTCCTGGAGTCCAGGAGGTCAAAATCATTTTCATAATAATGCGAAGTTCTTATTTGCCTATTAAATACTTTCATTTTTCTGACTACATATCTGTATGGGACTGAGTTTTCTTCACATAGTTCACCCAAAACAACTAGGGTCTTCCTAATCTCAAGTTCATTCCTCAGTCCACTCTGAGATAACCTATAAAGTTTCTTCATATTGACATAGATTGAATGTAGAAAGAGATAAGAGAATTCTACTGTATTTAAAATTTTTATCAGTTTTGACTTTTAGTATGGCACAAAAGCTCTTTGGGGTCCACAGTAATTTGAGAATGTAAAAGGATCTTGAAATTAAGACGTTTTAGGCTTCTTGCTTTAAAATTCATCCAGTATTCTGTAGGCTTTTGTCTTTTCAGTCCTGTCTGACTCTTCGCGACCCCATTTGGGGGTTTCTTGGCCAAGTCACTGCCTTGGCTTGCCATTTTCTTCTCCAGCTCATTTTCCAGATGAGGAAACTGAGTCAAATTGGGTTAAGTGACTTGCTCAGTACATTTGTTAGGTCAGATTTGATTATGCGAAGGTAAGTCTTCCTGATTCCAGGCTTGGTGCTCTATTCACTGTGTCACCCACCTAGTTGCCCCTTTGTAGAGGTAGCAATAATAGTCTTTTAATAGTCTGTGAATACCTGTGCAACATTGGGGAATGTCCATCTGTTGTTATCTTTTATCTGTAATTGAGCAGTCTTCACTTCCTTTTCCATTCATACATATTCTTTAAAATGTCATCATAACCAGTAGGTCACACAATATACTTATTCATATCTCTTCATTGTATGTATCTCTTCATTGCCTCTTAAGTCGCCTGTAGTTGTGAAATAGCAATTAAAATTTTAAAATTAATTAAATTTTTCAATAATTTATTTTCCAGATATATGTAAAGATAGATCTTAGTATTTGTTTTTTATTTTATTTTATTTTTATTACAGCTTTTTATTTTCAAAACCTATGCATAGATAATTTTTCAATATTGACCCTTGCAAAACCTTGTGTTCCAAAATTTTCCCTCCTTTTCCCCCACCCCCTCCCCTAGATGGCAAGTAATCCAATAAACATTAAATATGTTTAAAAAAATGTTAAATCCAATATATGTATACATATTTATACAATTATCATTTAGCATTTGTTTTTATTTTTTATTTTTATTTTTCCCTCCTTTCCCCCACCCCCTCCCCTAGATGGCAGGTAGTCTAATACATGTTAAATATGTTAAAATATATGATAAATCCAATATATGTATAAATATCTATAAAGTTATCTTGCAGCACAAGAAAAATCTGATCTAGAAAGAGGGGAAAAAAAACCTAAGAAGGAAAAAAAATGCAAGCAAACATCAACAGAAAGCTTTAAAATTAGCGTTTGTTTTTATAAGACATTGTTCCAAATTTTTTCCCTCCCTTCTTTACCTCCCCCCTTCCCAAGATAGCAAGTAAATATAAGTTAAATATGTGCAATTGTTCTAAACATTTATATATTTGTCATGTTGTGCAAAAAAAAAATTCAAACTAAAAGGGAAAAAATGTGAGAGAGAAAAAACAAACAAAAAGTGAAAATTCCATGCTTCAACCCATATTCAGCCTCCATGGTTCTCTCAATGGATGCAGATGACATGTTTTATCCTAAGCCTATTGGAAAGCAATTAAATTTTTAAAAAATGCATTAAGGTGATTCAGGCCAATTACAGTAGGCTTGTGATGGAGAAAGAATCATCTGTATCCAGAGAGAGGACTATGGGGACTGAATGTGAATCACAAAATAATATTCTCACCTTTTTCACTGTTGTTGTTTGTTTGCTTGTTTTTTCTTTCTTATTTTTTCCCCATTTTAATCCGATTTTCTTGTGCAGCATGATAAATATGGAAATATGTTTAAAAGAAATGCAAATGTTTAACCTATATTGGATTACTTGTTGTTTAGGGGATCAGGAAGTGGGGAAGGAAGGGGAAAATTTTGTAACACAGGGTTTTGCAAAGGTGAATATTGAAAACTATCTTTGTACATATTTTGAAAAAAAGCTGTTATTTTTAAAAATGCATTAATTATAATCCAAAGTACAAGTTTAAAGGTTTACAAATAAATGTCAGATTTTTGGTTCCAAGGAATTTCTTTCAAAAAATTTCACTTCATTTTCATTCAAAAGGTTCCAGAAAACAAGGAAAGTATCCCTTTTAAAACAAGAGTTCTGCATTTCTTCCTTGCTTCCTAGTTGTCTGCATTTTTTTTTTTGTCCCAACAATTCTTAACTTTCCTTTGAGCAATAAACTCATCATTTCCTCCCTCTGTCCTCAAGTCTAAAGGGATCTTTTGTATACAAATACCAGCTTGCAAAGCTGTGATCAGATTGCAAGTAAATGCTTAGTTAGCCAAGTTTCAACTGTTCCAGTTTTCAAGAAAGTATATTTGCAAATATGCTCTATCTGGCCTTGCCAGGGATTCCAGCTATTTGGCATAAATTCAGTCTTCAGCAAGTTCGTTTTTCGAGAAATGTTTGTAGTTTTGTGTGGAGGTGGTTGTAGTTATTCAGTCATGTCCAGGTCTTCATGGCATCATTTGGGGTTTTCTCAGCAAAGATGCTAAAGTGTTTTGCTCTTTCCTTCTCTAGCTCATTGTACAGATGAGGAATTGAAGTTAAAAAAAGCCCCAGATGGCATAGCTACTAAGTGTCTGAGGCCAGATTTAGACTTAGGAAAGTGAGTCTTCAGTATTCAGGTCCAGCATTCTGTGCATTGGACTGCCCTAAGTGGATCTGAGTGCAGGGTCCAGTCCGTAATCTCTGCTAGTGAGTGCGGATAGTGGAAGCTGGCGGGCGGAAGCAGGTCAAATAGGGCCCAGGTTGGAAAAGGAGCAGTTGAAAGCTTTTCCAGCAACTAGAAGTACAATCAGCCTTGTGTCCTCTTGTTTAAGAGGCTGCTAAAGTCTGACTCAGCCTTGTTGAAGAAACTCCTGAATGTAGAGATAGTTTTAATCAGCCTTGTAAATGAGGGAGGGCTGTGCAAAATCACCTGCCTCAGTTTCTCTTCTGGAGTCACAAGGGGCAAGTGCTTCAGGCTAGCTGACATCGGGAGACTAGGTATCCCCCCAAAAAGATCCTTTAGTTTCACTGGGTTTATATGGAAACACATAGCAACTTGTGCCTGCATGTCACTGTATGTGAAATGTCCATTTCACAGGGCTTGGGTGCATTTTCCCTGTCTTTTTTGAGGGAGGAAGGTAGAAGTATGAAAGGGAATAATGTTCATTTAAAAAATGAAATTCTTAAAAGAACCCAAATATCACTTTCCTGTTTGTAGGTGATAAACCTTTACAATTTAGGGTTAACTGTCAAAGACAAAAGCCCTTTCAGTAACAATACTTGGGACAGTGAACAAGATCCTGTCTAAAGTGTGACTTCTGTATTTAGTTTGTTTATTTTATAGTCTTAGTATCAGGTGAAAATACAGGGACCAGAAATGCTGGTTTAAAGTTCCCATCAGCAGGACCTCCTTAAATTTTTCCTCACTAATAATTTAATGATTTGATTTGCAAAAAGGACCCACAGAACCCAGTAATAAACAAACATCAACAGGAATATTGATATGAAAGTATCTTTAGAGAGCATTTGGTCAAATTCTCCTATTTAACAAGTGAGGTAGTCCTGGAATTCTTTGCCAGGTACCATAAGTAATAATATAGTTAAAACTTGAATGCGGATCCAGATTCCAAATAAAATGTACCCTCGTTTTATTCCAACATGCAGTCCACTGTTTCTTTCCACCTGGATAAGGTAAGTTCAGCTGTGTAGTCCTTGTTGTTTGTCCTTCCTCTTGAAAAGGATCATGAGGTCAGGGGGGTGATGACTCGGTACAAAGGTGAGTTGGATTTAAGTGAGGGAGGGCTGTGCAAAATCCCCTGCCTCGCTTTCTCCTCTCCAGTCATAAGGGACAAGTGGCCAGAAATAGATCAGGATGACTAGAAATGTGCCTGAATGCTTTTTTAAAGCTCAGTTTGGTCTCAGTTTGGCTGAAGCTGTGCCCGTTCAGATTGGAGGCAAAGAAGGGCTTTTTTTCCCTAGTCAAAAAAAATCCAGTCTGAGAGGGGGAGACCCCATGGCCAAATAGAAACAATTGCGATTTTCATTCTGAGTCAGCCCTGGCCCAAATGATGACCAACTGGGGCTTGGCCTGGGAACTATTGTTGGCCAGTCTATGAGAGTCCAACCTTGGCGAGCTGCCTCACTGGGGACGCAGCTGACCTGTCCATTGGGCGACACTACTTCTCCCTCAGTAGTTCTTGAAGGAGTAGGAGGAATGACGGGTTTCTTCTCTGGGTGGGGTGGGGAAGAGGCTTAGTCAGAAGTAGCCTAACCTGATTGTCTAAAGACAAAATCACTTTAATGATTAGTGTCAGCTCATGCTTAAGAGGCTGCCAAAGTCTGACTCGGCTTCGTGAGAGGAAACTGCCGAAGGGGGGGGTGGTTTTGGTCAGACCTCCTGCCATGGATGTCCTCGTCCTTTCGTGTCCCTCGGAGATCGGTTTGCACGGATTGTGGCTTGCGTTCTGTTGCAGTGCAACGAGCTCTTCTGGGGCTTGTGGGAGTGATGGCGTGGGAGGAGAGATTGTCAGCAAGATGCTGCCTCTTATCCAGACGCCGGCCTCCCCTGTGAAGCCCTGTGGCGGTGTTTTCCACAGCTGGGCTCCCTCGACACCCCTGCTCCAGGTTGTCATTCAGTCCGAAGATGGGAGGTCAGGGCTGGCCTTCTACAAGAAGGGACAATCAATCAATAAACATTTATTGAGCACCTTCTATGTGCCAGGTCCTATGCTAAGCACCAGAATTACAAAAAGAGGCAAAGGACCTTGTCTGTGCTCCAGAAATGTGCCGCCTTCATGAAGGGAGACTGGAGAACACATGCCCGTGAGGCTGACGGGAAGCTTAAGCTGCTGCACCCCAGGGGGCACGGTTTGTATCCAGCTCAGAACCTTTTGTGTGGTCAGGAGGCTGTGGAAAACTGCTCATTGCTTTGCCTGAGATTCTTCTGAGACTGGGGATGTGTGGGGTACCACCCTTGAGTTTTTTCCCTTTTGCCCTGTCCCCTCTCCTTTGACTCCTTTTACCATAGGGAATGCGAAAGTTGGTAAAGACCCAGGGGGAACAAGAATGGTAATCAGTTAACCAGCATCTCTTGTACTCTTGGCTGTCTCTGCTTCTTTCAGCACTCTCCACTGCCTCTATCAATAGTGGATTCTATAGTATGGTTGTATGGGCTTCAAGCCCATCTATTACTACTGAAGTCAGTTCTTTGCTGTCACCTTTACTGAATCCCTTAGGCCAAAGTGAGTCAGTTTAATAGCACATTTTTTTCTTTTTTAAGTTAGCTGCTCTTTTTTTTTTTTTTTTGAACATGTCAGCAACTTTTATAGAGGAAAAAATGTTTCTTTTATCATTCTGTCAGCAACTTTTGTTCTGTGATGAAAAGATCTGGCCACTGGAATATATGTTGAACTTTTTCTCCGCTTTTTTGTGCATGTTTCCTCTCTAGGGATTAGTTTTAGTAAAGAGACTCTTCCTTATTCCTTTAGCCCCTTTCCCTGTTTACTGCTCAGAGTGGGCAGGAGTGGAAGGTACTTCCTATAGATGGAATCAAAAGCCTTTTCTCTTTCTCTTAAGGTCCACTTCCAATCACCTCTCTCCCCTTCTCCAAGAAGTCATCCTCAATTTCTCCTCCTCCCTCCATGAAAGAAAACTTCTCCTCAAATTTGTCTGTATCTCTATCACATTCCATTGTGTATGTATTGTATCTTTTCTATTGGACTGTAAGTACTTTTAGGGCAAAAATTATGGTAAGTTCCTAGGGTGCCTTGGACATAATAAGTGATTAGTAAATGTTTGAATTGAGTTTTGCTCAATATAGTCTTATCTCATGTTATTTCTTTGCTACTTCTACTTCCTTACTTGAGAATTTCATTATATGCATCCTCTGTGTAATTGGTATATTTTTTTAAATTTCAGGTTATTGAAGCACCATCATTAAACTGGGGCACAAGAATCAAAGGCTTTGCTGCTTGTTTTGCCATAGGGATTGTTTTCTCACTAATGGTAAGATTGCCCCTTTGTGGTACCTACTAAAATTCTACTAATACAGATTTTTTAAAAAGGAGAGAAATTTATTAATAATGGCCTTGGAGGAAGGTGATCTAACAGTTCTGATTTGTTAATTGAAATATATGCAGAATATTTTACTTCACCATGATCCTTAGTCACTTTGTCCCCTTAAGAATGCTCATTACTTTGCTTTTCTGTTGTTCTTCTAGGGTACTTTTCTTCTGTGGGTACCTCGGAAAGGACTTATCCTTTTTGCAGCATTTTATACCTTGGGGAATATTGCATCACTTGGGAGGTAACAGACTTCTTTATTTTATCTGGCTACTCTTTCAAAGAGAAACCGGGGCTTATAGCTGTGCTAGAAGTGGGGGAGAAGAGAGTTTTCGACCAGGAATTTTGCATTTTTAAGGATCTGGGGAATACAGAGTAATTCTTTAAGGAATCATGATTTTTATTGGTTTGGATATACCTTTACAGATGGCAACCTCTGCACCCATGCCTTAAAAGACAATTTCTTCATTTCTGTGGCCAAATAAATGAGGAACCTGAAAGCTTCCCAGTTGTGAGCCTCTTCACACTGAATTGGTCTAGTTCTTGGTGACAGACATGCTGTCTCTAATTGGGGTCATATTTAAAACTTTTCCAACTTGATATGATTCTCTGGAGCTTCTGTACCATATGTCCAGGGTCACACCCTAGTAAGTGTCAGAGTCCAGATTTGAACTCGGGAAGACGTTTCCTTGACTCCAGGCCTGGTATTCTCTATCCACTTAGCTGCTTTATTTATTTGTATTTATTTGTATTTACCTCGTATGCTTTTAACACTTAAGAATAATAATAGCTGATACTGATTTTTGTAAAGTGCTTATCACAGTGTAGGTGCTTAACACATTCTTGTTCCTTTCTCCTACCTTGATATAATGTCTTAAGGTTGGCCAGGTACTTTATGTATACCATCTCGTTTATCTTTGCAGCAGTTCTGCCCAGTGAGTGCTATTATCTATCACCATTTGACAGGTGAGGAAACAGGCTGAGAAAGCTCAGGTGATTTGCTGATGCATATAGCTAGTAAATGTCCAAGGGCTGCTTCAAATTTAGGTTTCCTTGGCTCCATGTCCATTGCTCCCACTACCTAGCCATCTCTAAAGAATGTGCATACAGATTATTCTATTGCATGGCTTTCCAGTTCCTTTTTAAGTGAACAGAATCTGAATCGGATTACCAAAAAAGATCAAGGAAATATTTTGGAGTCCTTAAATCAACAGAACTGAGGAAGCAAGAGAATTCAAAGATCTTGCCCCAAGGTCCTGGGGCAAATAGTAGGGCTGAGAATTCTGGGTAGTGATTGCTAGTCTGGTGCTCTCTTTCAGTAGTTTTTTGTTTATTCGTGTCTGTTTTGCAGATGAGAAAACTGAGGCATCAAGAAGTTAAGTATAGATTTGTAGACCCTCAGAATTGGAATGGATCATTTAGACCAACCGAAATCTTTATAACAGTATCCTCACAAATGTCCATACCTTCAGTAACAGAACCCACCTGCTCTCCAGAAGCCTGTTCCAATTTTGAGTAGACCTAATTGCTTAATTATCCGTGCAATGCATGCAGATCTACCTGTGGCTTCATAGAGTTTGAGGGAAAGGATCTCCTGGTCCATCTAGACTTTCCTCTGCCTGCCTACAACATGTCTGGTCATTTAGTCTCTGCTTAAATATTGCCGGTTAGGGGGTAACTTCTTATGGCTAACTCTGATAGTTGTGAAGTTTCTTCTCATATCAAATCTGTTCTTCCACCCGTGGTCTTGTTGGATTTTGACTATCGGTGTGTTCACAGTTCAGAGTCGCTGCCAGCATTTGAGGGATGGGGCCTGGACCTCTGGGGAACTCCCTAGTGAGGAAACTCTTCCAGTTCAGATCATTATCTTCTCTGCAATTTTATATCTGTCTGTCTGTAGAGATATGTATACACACACATACGTATATACTAATAGTTTTACTGAGTTGCCTAGAGAATTGAAAGCTCGAGTGAAGGTCAATATGTGTCCTAGGCTGGCCAACTCTTTCTATTATGTCATATGCTTGTTTCTTTTCATTATTTCAAACGAAAACTTGTTTTCCATGTATTCCATGTATGCTTTTATTCAAGTTACTGATGAAATGAAAACTCAATGTGGGCTAAGTACAGATCTCTGGGACATTCCACTGGACACATTCTGCCCAACTGACATCAATTCATCAATGACTGACTCCACTATTTTAGATCCAAAAGCTCTATAAAATTCTAGATGAACTATATAGAGTTTCCCCGAGCTAACAAGTTGCGTAAACTTGTCAAAAGAGGAAACAATGTTAGTTTGACATGACCTATTCTTGATGAAGTCATGCTTATCTTTATAAATCCCCACTTCCTCTTCTTGGTGTTTACTGTGTTTGATCTGTTCCAGATTTTAACCAGGAATAAAAGTCAAGGTCACTGGCCTTTTTTCTTTCTTTCTTTCTTTCTTTTTTTTTTTTTTTTTGTTTTAAATCAAGACAATATTTGTTCTTTTCTAGCCCTGCAGGTACATTTTAGGATCTCCATTATGTTTTAAAAATTTTTTGAAATTAAAAATATTTTAAAATTTTTTATTGATTTTATTTGTTTTTTACATCATAATAATTTTCCCCAGTGTTTCTTCTCTGTTTCTCTCCCAGAGAGTTATCCCATATAACACATAGTATCTTTAAAAAAATGAAAAAAGAGAGAAGAAAATCAGCATAACCAATCTATTGATTGAAAAAGTCTGAGAACATGTGAAACCTGCAAAATCCCCATCTTCAAGTAGAGTTGAGTTGGGAAAGTCTTCTAAAACATTAGAGGACATGAGCTTTCATTCATTATGCCCATTGGCTCAGCAATCCCCTTTCTGTACAGGAGGATGCAGTGTATTTGCTCTCACTATTATCTTGGCTATCAATTCTTTTTTAGTCATTTTTCTTAAGTCTCAGAAACAGACTAAAAACTGAGTGCCACTGCCTTCTTACTTTTGCTGTTGTCATTATTCCATCCATCCCAAATAATGGCCATAATCAATTTTTAATTTTCCTCTTTTTTTAAAAACACACTTTCTAAAAAGCACACACACATATATACACACATATACACACATATGCATATATAATGTGTATATATGTATTATGCATTTTTTTGTGTGTGGTCCTTAGCTTTGTTCTCCAGCCTCTCAGCTCATTGTTAGTTTTAATCTTTATGACATTATTTTTACTGTATTGTGCCTCATCTTTGTGTTCCTTATCTATTATTTGGACTTGCTTCTGTCTTCTGTACATACCTTTTAAAAATTTAAAATGTTTGATAAATTACCTCTGTATCCACATTGGTTTCTTCCTACAGATTTCCCTTTTTCTTATCAGAATTGTTTCTTGTATCTTCAGGCTTTTGTTCTTGATTTACCATCTATCCTCTGCTGACTTCCATTGTAGTCTATGGGATCCTCCTTATCCTTCCGATCTCTTTGAAACCAGCTTTGAATCCAGGGTCCAAGTTAGACTTTGGCTCTCACAAGCTCTGGAAAGAAATAGTCAGGAAATAATTATATTTGGCTGATGATCCCTCCACGTTTTAAAAAATAAAATGATCATTAAGACAAAAGTTGTTTTCTGCTCTGCTTTTGGTAGAGAATTCTAGCAAAAGGCTATATAATTAAAGCTCCCCATCACAACTGTGTCATGTATCAGATTTATGAAATGTTTCCTGAACTCCTCTATTTCATTTTTCTGTCCAGGTGGTTTCAGGTATATCTGAGTGGCAAAATCACTTATTTCTTTCTACATTGATTGTCACTCAAACTCATCCCCAACATGCTTTTCCTTTTTGATCCCTATATTTCCTTACCTTAATGTATCTTTTAAATTTTTAATGTTTAATATCTTGTGTCTTTCGAAGAAGATATATACCCATCTAGAGCCATAATCCAATCAAGGGTTTCATCTACAAAGTTTGTCATTCTTAGGAGTTGCAGTTACTTTTTTATATTAAGATTTATTCCCATCAGTTCTAGTTCTGCCCCCTCCCAAACCAAGAAACATGAGTCTAATCTCTCTTCTATTTGATGGCTCTTCAGATACTTGAAGTTAGTTATGTTTCCATCAAAGGCCTTTTTTGCTCCCCGCTAATTATTTCCAGTTGCTTCAGTTATTCTTTCAAATGGTATACTTCTTTCCTCCTTACCATTCAGGTCATGTGTCATCGAGCCTTTGTCATTCTTGGAATGGAACACAGTGTTGGAGATGTAGTTTGACCAGGGCAGATTACAAAGGGACTCTCCATCCTTGTTCGGGACAAGGCACCTGTCACTGGTGCATTGCTGCCAATGAGTGATTGGCAATGGAGATCACCAAATCACCTTATTGTTTCACATTCAGCTGGCAGCCCACTGAAACACCAGATTTATTTCACATGGTCCATTTTCTTCTTGTACTAATACATAGGATTACTTGTACCCACCTCTAGACTTGACATTTCTCCCTATTAAATTTAATTCCAACAGATTCAGCCTAGTATTCTTGCCTATTGAGACTGTTTTGCATTTTGATCCTTTCATCTACTTTATATTACCTGCTCATCTCAGGCTTATACCATCTGCTTATTAGATAAGAATGCCTTTTACACTTTTATCCAAGCCATTGAAAAAATATTAAGAACCAAGAGACTAAGGCAGCATATCATAGTAAGTAGGGCACTGGGTGAGGTATGAGGAAGACCTGGGTCCAAGTCCCAGATTAGCTTTTAGTAACTATGTAAGTAACTTAATAACTCTGTGGCTCAATTTCCTTATATGTAAAATGAGGCTTGGAGTGATCTTGACGGCCTTTAAGGTTACTACTAACTCCAAAATTATTATCCTATTGCATTATTGGGGCATTCCATTAGAGACCTTCCAACCTGATTTTGAGCTTTTAATTTGTACTCTTTGGTTCTAATCATTCAACTAGCTTTGAATCCATTTAATTATGCTTTTATCTAGTTCAGACCTCTCTGTTTTGTCATGAGAACAGCATGAAATGGTTTTAGATACCTTGTAATCTAGCTGTATTATGTCTTTGGCACATGCCCAAATGGAATTCATCCTGTCATTAAAGGAGATAAGGTTAGTTTAGTCTTAATGAAGCCATGTCTATTCTTAGTAACCACTACTATTTCCTTTCTATACTCGCCAACAATCCATTTAATAATACATTCTAGAATTTTGCCAGAAGTTGAAGTGAAGTTCTCTGTAGTTCACCTATCATTTATAAATTCTGTTTTCTGCCCTTTTTGAAAAGGATAATAATTGCCTTTTGTAGTTGTACAGACTTTTTGTTTGTCTTCCATGATTATTCAAAGATCATTGACTGTAATCACCTTTTGCAGTTCTTTTTAACTACATAATATACAGTTCAGTGAAGATCACTAAGTGCTCTTATAGCCTCACTTATCCACTTTTAAGAGCCCTGTTGACCATTTTGGAGCTACCTTTCTTAGTCCAAACACCAGCATTTTTTTGTTGGAAAAAAATAGAAACAATAAAAGCTCTTTATCGCTTTCTTATATTCATATATTATATTTGTCTTTTCATCTTATATTCATCCCATTCATTTAGGCAAATAATCCAAACCCTTCTGTGATTTACCTTTTGCCCTAGAGGTTAATTTAAAACAAAATCTCTCTTTGTTATTTTTAGAATTTTTTAAAAGCCTGCCTCATTCTGAGCTTTAGCATTTCTAATAGTATTCTTATAGAACTATTTTCCTCTCATTTGTATTCATGCTCTGTTATTTTCCATTATATCTATAGCTACATTTATAGATTTATATCCATGTCTATATCTACATCCATATCTAGGTGTGTGTGTATGTAGTTATCTACATCTTTGTGTATCTACAACTATGTAGATCTCTATAGAGAATGAAAAGAATGAATTTATCATCAAGACAAATGATTTGTTTATGGTAGTTTAACATTTCATTATATTCTTAGTAGAAACGTGGTCTATCCATTCTGGAAAGAAATTTGAATTTATTCCCCCAAAGTTAGTGAATTGTGCTTCTTATGATCTACTCTTGGGATTTTACCTGATAAGAGATGAAAGAAAGAAGAAAAGAATCCATATTTACATAAATATTCACAGCAACTCTTTTTGGGTTGGCAAAGAATTAGGAACCAAGGAATTCTCCACCAACTAGAAATACTTGCAAAAGTTTTGGCATATAAATGTAATGAAATACTATCATGCTATATAAAAAATGGCCGAGGGGTGCAGTTTCAGAGATTTCTGTGGAGAACTGATACAAAGTGAAGTGAGCGGAACCAGGAAAACAATTTGGATTTAATGCTGATCAGTGCAGTTGCCAAATATAATTCCAGAGGACCTTTGAAACTTGTTACTTAGCTCTTGACACGCAGACTTGGGGTACAAATTGGGACATGTATTTTTTTTGGATATGGCCAATGTGGAAATTTGTTTTACATGACTATGCATATTTGTTACAAGAGTTTTGTTTTGCTTTCTTTTTCAATGGGGGGGGGAATGTGGGAAAGAGAAAAGGCAGATTTTATTCATTGAAAGGAGATTTCATATATATATATACACACACATATATTTATATATATGTGTGTGTGTATATATATATACATATATAATATATATGTGTGTATATATATATAAATATGTGTGTGTGTGTGTATATATGAAATTGTGAGATAAGTGTAAAAGACTTACCATAGTACCTAACATATATTAAACATTATGCAAATATTATCATCCATAAACTTTAGAATCCTTTAGAGATGTTGACTTAGTTGACTATTTTTTTCCTACATAGTGGAAAAAAAAAATCTTGTTTACTGACAGTCTTTGTCAGTCACACACACACATGCCCCTTGTTTACTAATGGTTTTCTGTGTTGGTTGGTGTTGCACACATACACAAACATACATGTTCATGTATGGCATTTACTACAAATGAGATAAGAAACACAAAACAACTAAAGCAGCATTCTCTCTGGAAGTTTGTGCAATTAGTCACCTAAGAAGAAATGCTGATAAATATTTCTAGAATAATACCTATTTATATAAGAAGGAAATGTGTGTGTGTGTGTATAAGGAAATGTGTGTGTGTGTATAAATATAAATAAAATGTATAAATATGTAATATGAATATATATACTGAGCACATATTACACGTATTCCTTTGACATCACAACTTTTCCCGTTGAGTTTTAAGATATTATGGATTGGTGTAAGAAACTAAATGGAGTTCTTTGGGGATTTTGAAGAAGGCACAAATGACATGACAGAAAATGTTTAGAAACTTAGAAATGCAAAAATATATGTATAGTATGATAATATTAGCATATTTTATTGTCTAATAGCATAATAATTTGGGTGATGTCTCTGTTATGAAGGGAGAGAGAATTTTATGTGCATTTTCCTGATCATGAGGTGCCACATCTTTTATTCCTATGATGTGGAAGGAATAGCTGCATTATTATTATTTATTATTATCATCATCAGGTGGGGCTTTAATGGGAAAGTCTTGATATGGTGTACTGTTCACTAATGACTATCTGATGTTTAGACTTATTTCATCATTACTTAGATCTTGAGTGATACATTATACTGGTTCTTTTTTGAGGGTGTGTGATTGTACATTGCAAGGTTCCCCCCCAAAAAAATATAGTATTTTATTTTTGGGTTTCTTTCCATTTCTTATTGAAGTTATGTTTTAGATCAGCCATAACTATGTGTGTATTTGATCTAAATTCCAGAAGGCCTGGCCAGATTTCAAGGTAACAGTTCTCTCATTGTTACCTAGGGGGGAAAAAAAATAAAGTAAATCATTATCTGTAATAATAATTATTTTTGTTGTTGCGTTTTTTCAGTCCTGTCTGACTCTGTGACCATATTTGGAATGTTTTTGGCAAAGATACTAGAGCGTTTGCTGTTTTCTTCTACAGCTCATTTTATAGAGGAGGAAACTGAGGCAAACAGAGTTAAGTGATGTGCCCAGGGTCACACAGCTGGTATTTGTGTATTTACTTGTATTATGGCTTTGATAGTTGCTACCTGTATGATCTTGGGCCATTCACTCAAATTCTGAGTTTCACTTATCTATAAAATCAGATATTTGGACTGGATGGCCTCTAACTTTATAGCTCTGGTTTATATATATTCATATATGTATGTGTGTATATCTGTAAATACTTATATAGTTCAGTTTTTTAATGACAAGTTGATGTACTGGCTAATGTTTATTCATAGACATTGATTAAGTGACCTCTTGAGAAAAGAGTGCATGTTTAGTTGATCAACTCAGCATAGGAAGTCCAGTGGAACAATTCAATTAGAAAAGTAGGTGAGGCGTCTGGCTAGTGTTGGGTGCTGTAACATTGGCTGGTGTTGGGCCTTCAACACTTCTAGCAATCGTAAAATCTCCTGCCCTGGCAGTGCGGTTTCCACCAGGCTTCAGGGAGGAATCGTTTCAGTTATTCAGAACCTCCTTATCCTTTGCCTCATTGCTTGTTTTAGTTCTTCGTTGCCAGTCTCTCTCTTCCTCCCTCTGGTCTCATTCAAACCTCAAATACTTTTGAGGGGAAAAAAGGGAAGAGGAGAGTTTTTCTTCTTAAAACGGTAATCAAGCTTCTTAAAATCTGAGCCCTTTGGTGGATGGAGGGCTTAATGTGCATTTTGGCTTGGGATCATGGAGAGACTATCTTTTATTACATGTGTATCAGGGTGTGGGTCATGAGGGGCTAGGGAAGAGAACAATACGCTGTTCATTGTGTTCACCTAGTTCTGCTGATCTCAGACTGGATATGTTTTCCTTACCGCAGTACGATCTTTCTCATGGGACCAATGAAGCAATTGAAGCGCATGTTTGAACCCACGAGACTGATTGCTACCATTGTGATGCTGGTAAGGATTACATTGTAACAGGTATCCCAGATGGGGAGTTTTTAATTCTGCTGTGAAGCCTGCCTTTTTTTTTTTTTTAAATAGTAACTTGTATACTACTTTTTCTTTGCTTTGAATTAGCTCTTAGAATGTGTTAAAATACAGAACCATAATTTCTTTCCATCTAGTTTAAAAAACAAAAACCAAAACTATCTTAAGAAGTAGTTCATTGGTGGTCTAGAAATGCCATTTCTGTTGAACTCCTCCAGAGGGCAATGCCTGTCAAGATTGTGGTTTCTTAACCGACAGATTAATTAAAAGAGCAGAGCAAGGAAACATACTCAATCCAGCTGCCATGTAGCTTATTTCAGAAATACAAAATCATTCTGTTGGTGTTGCCTGGTTTCTCAGTATTTGCATTTCTTTTCTTAGTTCTTTTAAATGTATCCTTTGGCCTTCTTTCCATCCTCCCGTCTTCCGTCCCTTCCCCATGTTCATTCCCTACTCTCTGCACCTTTGCAGATGCTGTTTCCTCTACTTTTGGTGCCTTCTTCTCAGATCTGACTATTCCTCCATTCCAGGCTCAGCGCAAGTACCACTCCTACTCTGGAGCCTCCCCGACTGTTCTAACCCACCTAGAATTAAAGGATTTATACTGGGAGGGAAACCTTAGATCATCTGGCTCCGTCTCTTTACTTTGTTCTCTCCTTTGAGCTCCTGTCACACTTCTCATTGGTGCCATACAACTTTGGGCTTCCATTTCCTCATTTGTAAAATAGTGTTGGGGCTAAGATGCTCTCTGAAGCCCTTCTCAGATTTAAGCCATTATGATCTCAGGTTTTTCTTCTTATTTCTGTGTTGTCTTTGTTATTGAAGACTACATCTGTATTTTCTGCTTCTATATTTGCTATATCATTTAGCACACTATAAGGCCTATGCTATGGAATAACACCTGCATTTGCTTAAGATCCCAGGAGGCCCAGGTGGCTGAATTCACAAGTTTCAGGCCTTTCTGGTCATTCTTCTCTGACCCAGACAAGTCTCCTCAGAGATAGCTCTAGAGGCCTAGGAAAACCGTTTGTGGCAAATTGAGGTCCCTACCTCTTTAAGATGTTGGATGTCAACATGTATTCCCTCAAGACTTGATTGCTTAGGAGAATGTTTTAAAGGTAGAAGGACTTTGCATGCAAATGCATTTTGGGGAATAGGATATTAGTTTGTGGGACAGCGTTAGCTCCTTGCCAGAGCAGCAGATTAGATTATAGGTGGTCTTTGGTCAGAGAGGCCTATTTAACTTTTTTTTCTAACTAATGTGGCTTTTTGTTAGCCAATCTGACTATAACTCTTCTGTCACATATATATGTGCAGTTGTTTGAAGGGAAAAAAGTTTGGGGCTTGTGGTTATAAGATTATGATGTCTGAACTGTATTATATGTTTGTCAGGAAGGATGGATAGATATAGTTTTTAAATGGGGAAGGGAAGCCTTTATGGCTAGAGTAAAATCACTCAGAGAAAGGCAAACTTTTAAACATCTATTCTTTTTTTACATATGAGGTATTTGTTTTGCTAAAGTCCCTGCTACATAAAACTCAAGTTTTACTTTTTTATTCCTTAATGATTTTAAAAAACATTTCCATTTTTCCCCATAGCTGTGTCTTGTCCTCACTCTGTGTTCTGCCTTCTGGGTGAGTATTGTTTTCTTTGCTTCCTGGCTTATGCTAGTTATATGCTTATTAAAAAAAAAATCCAAAACATAATTACTTTTTTCTCTTGCAGTGGCACAACAAGGGACTTGCTCTCATTTTCTGCATTTTGCAATCTTTGGCCTTGACATGGTAAGTAAGATTATTCATTATTTCAGATAATAATCTTGTATCGGGTGCCTACTCTGTGCAAAATCCTGAGGGAGGTGTTGGGAGAGATGAAGAGAGTGATTTTAAAACAGTACTTCTGTCTTATCTCTACCCCAGCTTTGGCATTTCTGGTTTAATGTAGCTTAAGGAGGTAGAAGTCAATACCTGCCAAGTAGGTAGATTAAAAAGATATGGGAAGAGAGTGGGCTAGAAAAGTAATGAGCATCTGGCTCCATTGTGTCAAGCTGATTTGGCACAGCAAGGATATCTTATCGCTTTCATTTGGAATGGAAATCTTTTTGAAAAATCTAATTGCTGACACTGCCCCTTATTATGAACACCTTTTAACTCTTCCATTGCTTTTCATTGTTTTGTGAGGCTGTAAGGCCTCTGATATTCTACCATTGTTCTCTTCACTGTTTTGCAGATGAACTTGTATTCCAGTTAGTGTTTCTCTACTTAGTAATGACATTGAATGAACGTTTGCCTGCTCAGAAAGTTTCTGGACTTTTTTGTTTCCTTCACTGTGGTGACTTTTTTTTTTTTTTAACATCAGACTTCTCAAAAAATTTTTAATATTTGGAGGCATTGTCTTTGTTAACTTTTTTTTTTTTGGCCTATTTTAAAAGTAAGTTCATAATTACATAGGTTGGTTTGTGACTGATCACATTCCATTAAATCTTTACCTCTTCTTATAATTTGGTATTATTTTGGCCACCATTTTCTCCAGTCTAACTTTTATATAGGCTACTGATTCTGAAATGATTTCCATGTTGAGAACAAAATTGTATTTTTCCCCATTAAAGTAAATTTTGTTTTGTGATTATTGCTGCTATAATATATGGAGGCTTCTAAACAAATCTATTTGCCTTTGGAGTCTTCCATTTTCTTAATTTTGAATGTACACACACATTCTCATTTTCTCTTTTTATATGTATGTATTGTATATGTGTCTATTGTCTAACATGTATAATTCACGTATATATTGTACAAAATGCCCGCATACAAGATGCGACATGTGATATGTCTGTACACAATGCATTCGTATTCTCACACACATTGTTCCTATAGCATACACACCACACACATATTATACATCAAGATGCATGTATGATATAGATTGAGACCTGTACCCACATCAACTATAGCACATCACATATATATTATATACATATAAATCATATACCCATATGGAGAAACAGACAGAATGAGAATGTGTGTGTGTTTAGAATTAAGAAATAAGAAGCATATAAACATAGAATGTTCAGAAACTTATGGATATGATGAACACAAAATAAAATAGAAGCTATACAAAAGGACAAAATAAAGTTTCTGTATAACCCCCCGTGTGTGTGTAATATATATATATGTGTGTGTGTGTATATATATATGTATGTATATATATATGTATATATATATACATACATATATATATATAAATATGAAATGGAGAAGAGTTTAAAATTTGGGATTATTTTGAGTCTTGTGTTCCTTTTGATCATTTAAAATTTTTCATTGATTAGTCATGTTGTTTTGTAGTTTAGTTCATTTATATAGAATGTTCTGCTGACAGGTTAAAATCGTAGAATTTGCTCTCCACGTAGCCTGCCATTCTGTAATCACAGATGAACCTCCCCTAGCCAATGATTTACAAATGTGTATGTGCACACTTTGGGCAGAAGGGCAATGATTGTAAGATTGGGCAGTGAGGTGTGGGCACCTCAGTCCTTTCAGTAAAGAGATTAGTACTTTTGTTTTGATTTGAATGTTTTCTTTCTTTCTAGGTATAGTCTTTCCTACATACCATTTGCAAGGTAAGCAAGGTTTAATACACTTTTATATAAATAATTTAATACTGACGTTTTATATCCCTCTAAAATATCATCCTTGAGTCACATTCTTTTTTTAATGGTATTTTATTTTTCCAAATACATGCAAAAATAGTTTTCAACATTTACCTCTGCAGAATCTTATGCTCTAAATTTTTCTCCCTCTTCCTTCTTCTCCTCTCCCCAAGACAGCAAGCAATCTAAGTTAAAACGTGAGCAATTCTTTTAAACATTTAAACATAAATATTTCCATATTTGCCATGCCAAACAAGGAAAAAAAAATTAGCTCAAAAGGGGAAAAAAACCAAGCAAACAACACAAAACAAGGTGAAAATACTGTACTTTGATCCATATTCACTCTCCATAGTTCTCTCTCTAGTTGTGGATGGTACTCCATTATAAGTCTATTGGAATTGGCCTGAATAACCTCATTGTTGAAAAGAGCCAAATCCATCGCAGTTGATCATCACATAATCTTGTTGTTGTGTACAATGTTTTCTTGGTTCTACTCATTTCATTTGGCATCAGTTCATGTAGGTCTTTCCAGACTTTTTGAAATCAGCCTGATGAGTGCATATTCTTTTTTAATTATTATTAAAGCTTTTTATTTTCAAAACATATGCAGGGATAATTTTTCAGCATTGCTTGTGTCCCAAATTTTCCCTTTCTTCCCCACACCTCCTCCCCTAAATGGTAAGCAATCCAATATATGTTAAATTCAATATATGTATACATATTTATACAATTATCTTGCTGCACAAAAAAATCAGATCAAAAAAAATGAGAAAGAAAACACAATGCAAACAAGCAACAAAAAGTGAAAATGTGAGTGCATATTCCTTTTTAAAGTATATAGATTATTAGTATTGAGGATTTGATGGAAGAATCTCAATATTTTTTCTCCTTTCTTCATTATGCCAGTAATAGAATTTCTTAAAACTTCTTTTAACTGGAAACAACACTATTGAGATATTTGTATTCTTGTTACAGCAAGAATTAAATAATTGTGTGACTTTGGAGCAATATTTTACTTTAGACACCAACTCTAAAGTTTTAATATTAAGAAACTATAAATAGGGACTTATGTCATTGGACACCTCAAGTTTTGGTCCCTATGATCTTTGTTCCTTGTTCTCTCTTTTAAAAGTTAAACCTATAATTTCTAAATGACTTTTGTCCAAAAAAGTGCTGTTTCTAGATATAATAGGACAGAGTTTGAATGTTAGATGATTTTTGTCAAAGACTGCCTTATGTGTCACTCACCCTTCTACCGCTGCTTTCAGGTTCTGTTGGTAGCCAGCTGCAGAATGAACAAACATTAATAGGATTGGATGGCTCTTCATGGGACCATTAGTTTGAAATAAGCCCTAACCATTGAGGATAGCAGTGATAGACTTTGACATAGAGTAGCCATCCTTCATTCCCTGTAGAAGGTGGCTAAGTTAACACTTGTTTTGGGAATTTAGAAACGTCAGAAAATTATATGAGGAAAAACTTTATTTAATACAAGAGATCAATTCTGTATCTATCAATAAGCAGATGCCTTCTAATTTGATGATAATCAGCTTCTCCAAATTTTTTATCTTTGCATAATTCTCTGGGAATTTGAATTTACTCTGGATTAGTATTTACTGATCTCTATTCATGTCCCCATGTGTATATTCTAGAAGAAATTTAATTGTCAGTGGTGGGAATAAAAAAAGTTAATTAAAAATTAAAAGAATAATAAAATAAGTAGAAATTTTTAAAAATCTCTAATTTTTAAAATTATCTGTGACCTAGTATATTTTATATAGCCTACATTCATGAAGGGCTTTCAGATGAAGAGGTTGGGCTAAATAAATTCTGAGCTCTCTTCTAACTGTAAGCCATATGCTATTGAATTTAAAGTCTATTCAACTACAAATGTCACTCCTTATCTCTCCTGCTGCTACTAACATTTTTAATTGAACTAAGGGCTGGGGCCTTGTAGAAGGAAAGAGATCAGGGAATTAGGAGCCTTTGTGCTGCAGTGGGTAGAGGGATTATGATCACTGTGTAAAGTGTGAAGTTGTGTTTAGTGTCTCGAGAAAAAGACTCTTTGAGTTAATGACCAAGATGAGTCTGAAGAGGGACCTATTGTTTGTCCCCTGAGAAGGCTGTCTCATAGCATGGGGTGAAGAAAGTCCATAAGGATTCTTTTCTTTAGGGCTTATATTAATGTTAGTACTTAGTCTTTAAAGTATAAGCCACATCTTTTCCAGTTTTTGGTTTCCCTCAGTTTGTACTTTTTTTAAAGTTATTTTTACATTGCCTTCCCTTTCTTTTCTTAATTAGATGGGTTCTACTGAGTATATGAAATTGAAGATTCATTTCTGGATTTCTGGTTTGCTATACTTGTTTGTTTGTGTTTCTTTTCTTTTTTTTGTAGGGATGCTGTGAAGAAGTGTTTTAATGCGTGCCTCGCCTAATAAGCAAAAAGGCATTTTGAAAAGCCTCGGCAAGTACAAAAGAGCAATTTCTGACACTGTTTTTGTAAATATTTTCCTAATTCTGTCTTACAGACTTGTGCCTTTTTTTTGGCTTGTGGCAGGATGTTGCTTGCATTTAAAATATTGATGGTTGCTTTTGTAAGCAATGATATGTTCTCAAAACAAAATGTCCTTTGCTCTGTTTAAATTTTTGTGTGCCTGGATTTTGAAGAGTAAAATGTCACTGTCATTGTTCTGCCCCTCCCCCTCTGTCTGCCTCCCTTTCCCCCATCCCTCTATTTTGAAATTTCACTGCAGTGCTCCTTATGATTTAAGGAGACCAAACTTGCCCATACCTTCTTAAATGGATACCAGGCAGCCTCAGGCCTGAAGGGTGACCCTTCTTCTTGGGACTTGGGACCTGCCCAGATTTAGGTCACTGAGCCCAGCACAGTCCGGGCTCTCCAGGTGGTGGAGAACATCACTATTGCTTAGGATGTAGCACCGACATTCTGCAGGAATGTACAGAACTGTTACAGGAGCCTGGCAGATGAATGAAGAAGAAAAAGAGCTTCTGTTTATTGGGGGGGGGGGAAGGCAAACAAAAAACCCAAACAAACCAACCCCCAAACTCTGTCACTTCTTATCCTCTGCACAGCTGTCTCTGCTGTTACTGGTCTGAATGCCATCCCAGAATATACTGTCCAGTGCCTGGCATAGTGTCTCTTCCTTTCTTCCTGCCCCAGGTGTAGAAGGGGAAAGAAAAAAAAAGAATTACAATTTTTTCTGTGGACCAGAGTAGGCAGCTTTGCTATGATCTGCCTTTCCTCATTATTCACAACTGGGAGAGCGGTTTAGTGCAGAGCATCTTTAAACTTTTTCCATTTGTGATTTCTTTTTGTCTGAGAAATTTTTATGTGACCCTGGGTATATCAGTATATAAAAATAGGTAAACAAATCAAACATTTACTGATAATGAATCATAGTTTTGTGACTCCCACATTCAGTTATGAGACCCCATACAGGGTTGCAAGCCACAGTGTAAGAAGTTGGGGGCAAATAGATCAAGACTTGACCTTGAAGCCTGGAAAACTTGGATTCTGGGTCTGCCTCTGACATGATCTGGCTCTCTCTGACTTCAGGCAAGTAACTTAATCTGTCATCATTCCAGGAAACTTTCTAAGTTACAGCCAAGGTGCCAACCTGCAGGACTGATAGAAATCCCTCCCTGGGAGCTCCCTCTTCCAGTATAATCCCAGGCCCATGTCCTGTCTTTCCTTAGGATCAGAGGCTTCTGAAGGGAAGCCATTTTCCTTGCTTCCCCAGCCAAGGAAAAGAGAATATCAGAAATCCTCCTTACTTACTCCTGATATTCTCCTAGGTGGAGGTAGGGACTTGTACAGATGACCTTTCAATAGTTAGCTCTCTGAGATTTGCCAGAGAATAGCTAGAGATGGGTGGGGGGACAGGGTATCCTGAATGCACTGAGCCCAGGATGCTCAGAGCCACATGGCTAATAGGGGCTCTGTGGCTGGCATGCCAGGATGTGCCTCTTGGTTTCCCTTATTCAGTTTACTTCTGGTTTTATGGCTCACTCTGCTCTCACTGCGCCCTGCTCAGTCGGCTCTGGCACCTAGGAGATGTGTGAGCTGTGCCAGACCCTATCTTGATTCACTTCTTCACATCCCTTGCTTAGGGGCAAGAAGTGGGAAGAAGACTGGATCTGGATTTCTTTCTGGCTCTCGGCTCACCCATCCAAAAGATGAGGGTCTTGGGCTTGCCTTTCGGTAAGCTAAGGGCACCATGGTACCATGGGAAGAGAGCCATGTTTAAAGCTCAGCCCTGCTATTTTGTTTGCTAGCTATATTACCACAGGCAATCGTTTACTATTTCTTGGTTCTCAGTTTCCCTCTCTGTAAAATGAGATTGTTTAGTTGATGTCCTAACAGATCCCTTTTAGCTTTGACTTTATGGTCCCATCCTTTGATATTCTGTAATCTGTATAGGTTTCCTTTAGCTAGGGAGAAAAAAATTTTGCATTGATCCTTAGGTGATTAAAGGAGATTAAAATTCCCAAGTGGTCAATTTGGATCTAAAGTCACCAAAGGATTTAGAAAAAAAAAAAATCACATGCTTTGTTTTTAGAAATCCTATTTCCATATCCCCTGAGAATAGAGTAAAAAACTCAACTGAGTTGATTCTACTGCAAGAAAACAGGGTATCTTCTCTGTGGCTGAGGGGACTTTGCTTTGCTACCCTTTGGACCTTCTGTTCTCATTCATTTCATTCATTCATTAAGGAAGGGGAAGGAGATTATTGTAATTAAAGGAGCATAATATAATGGTGTTGGGATAACTATTTCAAATGCTTCCTCAAACATACTAGCCATGTGATCCTAGGTAGGTCATTTAATCTCCCTGGAGCTCAGTTTCCTTCTCTGTAAAATGATAGGTGATTCGATGATCTTTTAAGTTCCCTTTCCATCCCCTTTGTCTTTGAATGCTGTTCTCCTGATCACTTGAGAATTTATTTGTCATTGGACTTGTTCAGTTGAACCACTATATATTTTAATTTCTTCCCTCTCAGTCCAATCTATGTCCCTAGAGATTACAGCATTTTACTTATCTTTTCCATTGGCTACCTCTGGTCCTCTGAGGTCAGTAACCAGTGGTCCCAGTGTAATGAAGTGGGCAGACTTGATTCATTTTTTTCTTCCTAGCAGCTAAATGGAGGGCAGAATAGTTAGTGTGGGTTAGTTATTGTTTTTAAATCTATTATCTACCAAAGATCCTAGATTTATGTAATTTTTTTAACCACCAAGTTCAATCTGTAATAATTCAGTTTGTAGAGCTGACTTATCAATATCACATTTATTTGGGATCATAGGACTTTGGATTCAAAATGGACCTTAGTAGTCCTTGGAGCACATTTGTTTTTACATTTATATCACAAGTCCATTTCTGCCCTTCCTGTTTTTATTTTATTTTACTTTTTTGCTGAGTCAATTCAGATTAAGTGATTTACCCAGCTAGAAAGTGTTAAGTGTTAAGTCAGGTCCTCCTGACTTCAGGGCTGGTGCTCTATCCACTGCACCACCTAGCTGCCCCCTCCTTCCTGTTTTTAAAAGGTTGTCTTCACAAAGCTTTGCTGGTTTGATTTACATTGGTTAGGGAAGGGGAGAGGGCAAAAGGCAGCAGCATCATTCCTAGGATCACAACTTCACAGCTGTAGGGGGCCTTAGAAACAATCTTGTCCAACACACAATGCAATGAGAACCTGCTACAACATACCTGACATGTCTATTCCAGCCTTATTTGAAAACTTTTAGTTGGAGAAACTTGCTGATTTCTGAGGCAGCTCATTCTGCTTTTGGACAGCCTAAATGGTTAGGAAGTTTTATTTCTTATATCAAGTAATAATTACAGAAGAGCTATAATTATTAAAACTTCTTACGTTGACTTGGAATCTAATTCCCATTCTCTAGTTCTCTGATTTGGAGGAAGGTAAAAACCAGTTCTAATTAATCTTTCCCATGATAGCTGTTCAGATATTTGGAAACTGGAGTCATGCTTTTCACCTCTTATACCCTGACAACAAAAAAGCATTTTCTTTTCAAGCTTTTCCAGGCAATCCTCATAGATTGATTTTTTTTTTTTTTTTTCCTTAACCATCTGTGTAGCTCACCTCTGGACCACTTCTGTCTTGACAATAGCCTTTATAAATGTCACCTCCAGAACTGAACACCGTGCTCCCCAGATGTAATCTGACCAAGGCAGAGTAAGGCAAAGCTGTCGCCTCCCTTGCTGTGGAAACAACTTCTGTGAACGCAGGCCAAGATCTCACTACAACACTGCGACTT
This sequence comes from Myrmecobius fasciatus, assembly GCA_023553655.1. Lineage (NCBI taxonomy): Eukaryota > Metazoa > Chordata > Mammalia > Dasyuromorphia > Myrmecobiidae > Myrmecobius > Myrmecobius fasciatus. The sequence goes on from JAJPUD010005855.1 coordinate 142,992, forward strand.
GGAGTTTATACTTCAGTAAAACTCGTAGGCCCTTTCTGAACAACTGCTGCTGGCTAGTCCTGACTTCCTATTCTTGGGATGCTGATTGTTTCCGACCTGAGGCACACTTGTATCCTCTATCAGAGGATAAACACACCTAGTTATTGAACCCTCTGCTCACTCCAATGGTGGCCTTCATAAAGCATTCTTACACTCAGGATGACTGGCTTCTGATTGGGGAACTTCCCGGCTCACCCCATTTCCCTGACTCCTGTGGGATGGAGTGAGTGGGATGAGTTTGGCGAATGTTGCCTCTTCCCTGATTGACCAGATTTAGTTAGGCCTTAGGCCTTGCACACAGCTTGGTTTGAGCCGTGATGAACCAAATGCTAATTGTTCCTGTAGAGACTAAATTTTACATTATTTACAACAGGTTGTTACTCACCAGTGAGCATTCTCCTGGAAGCTCCTTCCTTTCTGTTATCAGTTGTTCTGTACTCAAAGAATGAATAAACTCATCTGTTTGCCCCGACTCAAAGAACCTTAGAAAAGAAAAAGTCATCAATTATATTTTGGATTATCCAAATCACTGCTTTGTCCACAATAAATAAAAACTATATTAGATACTATGGTCAGCAATGGGGTCTTTGAGAACAGACCATATTTCAAGAAAAACCTGTTCTTCTGCTCCTTGTTCATGTTGGATAGGTATTACTGTGAATTAAAAAAAAAAAAAAAAAAAAGTAAAAACCTCCCTATGGACAATCAGGGGCCACTAAGAAAATGTACACTTCTTAGTCCGGGAGTCTTGTAACTAATCTGGCTTCCCCCTCCATTTCCAGTCTTATTTCACCTTATTTCCCTCCCTGTTTTCTCAATCTGGCTTTCAGTCTGATGCTATACTTGACATAGGATCATTGACTAAAAAACTGAGAGGGATCTTAGATCAAGTTGCTTGCTCAGAATCAAATAGGTGTTTAAAAATCTTCTTGACTCAAAGTCCAGTGTCCTTTATATCACTGTCTCGAACTTCTCTGCTTTTTTTGCATGGGCCATCTCTTGCCTGGATTGTATTTCTTTTCAGAATCCTTCCCAAATCGCACCTCTCTCCCCACAGCTGAATATGTTTTCTTTCTTAGATTTACCTAGGAAACAGAATCTGTCTTTCCTTTGCTGTCATCAAATCCTGTACTACTTGTATTTTTCTTATCTGAAATGTTACCTTCCCCTTAGGCCCCTTTAATTCTCCTCAGATGAATAGCAAGCTCTTTGAAAGAAGCAGCTATGTTTTTTCATCTTTGAATCCTGCCTTGTGTAGGGCAAACATATAACTAATGCTTATTAAAGTGAAGTGAAGGAAATATTTTGGTACTTAAATGCAATGACTTAACAGCATAAATGAAGAATATTGTCATCTCTCCAACTATGTTTGTGAATGCACAGCAGGCCTTGGTTGTCTTGGTTAGGGCACATACAACTTTTTGTATAATTTCAGTTTTCTATATTTAAAAAAAAAATCTGAATTTGTTGGCTGACTTTACAATTCAAGGCTTCTGCACATTTTAAACCTGAAAATAAGTAATTATTCAGAAGTCTAAATAAAGTTGAATTCAGGCTTATGTCTCAGCAACTCCTAGTGGATTGCAAAGATTAAACATTTGCAAAATCTTTTAAAATCATGTTTTTTTAATTTCTGAGGAATTGAGGAGAAAATAGCAAATATGATGGCACTCTTATTTCTTCCTTTCAAGAGGAAAGAATCTGTTTATGAATGAATCATATAGTCAGGTGGAAAGAAGAGTTGAAAATATTCAGCAGCTTCATAATTTTTTCCTGAATTATTATAATTTTTTGTTTACTATCACTGATTTAATAGATAACTTCAAAAAAGAGTGAGCTTCCTCTCACTTGGGAGTATTCAAGAACTACAGGCTGAATTGCCTTTTGATAGGGATGTTAAGGAAGAAATTTTTCCATAGGGCAGGACTAGAATAAGTGACCCTTGTGGTCTCCTTAAGCTCAGTCTCGGTGAAATATCAAGGTTTTGAGGAGTAGTTTACAGTTCAATAAAATGAAAATTGTTGATTCCAATCCTATGTATTTGTTCTGAGAGTGATTAAATTTGTGATGCTGAGAGCTATATGGTACATAGTTGATAGCTGTTCTTGGAGTCTTACCTCCCACATGTAGTGACTGTACCACAATGGGCAAAAATCACTTAAGCTTTTTCTTTCTTTTTTTTTTTTTAAATTGAGGTTTTTTATTTTCAAAACATATGCAAGGATAATTTTTCAGCATTGACCCTTGAAAAACCTTGTGTTCTTCCCCCATTCCCTCCCCTAGATGGCTTGTAATCCAATATATGTTAAACCTGGTAAAGATATATGCACTCAACCTTTTTTAATGCTCTAGGAAACTGAGGTTCTAAGTTTGGAGAAGCTGCTGATTTGCTTTGTTAAGGACCAGATAGCTCTGGATAGGTGACTTGGCCTAGCCCTCCCTCACTTAAATCCAATTCACTTGCATGCCATGGCATCCCCTTCCTGTGCCATGGTCTTCTGAGAATGATGGATAGACAGTAATTTGCTTTGATGGAGGAAATGCTCACACTGGGAGTTCCCATACCGATGAAATCACAGGTCCTTGCTCCCTCATTTTTGCTTTCCCCACAACCCACCCCCCACCAAAACCAGTCCTTCCTCCTCTCCCCAGTCCCACAGACCACCATTTCTAATAGGACATTTAGTTTCATCATGCAGACAGCTTCCACCATCTGGTTATCACATGGCAGCATGCTCATGTGTCTTCCAAACTAAAAACCAGGACATCTGATCTTATAGCTGATAATCCTTTTGCAAGACCTCATTTAAAAACATTAAAAAAAAAAAAAAAACTATCCTGAAAAATCTATGCTGTGCTTTAGGGGACAACCAAAATATCCTTTTTTTTTT
>JAJPUD010005856.1:0-37415 GCA_023553655.1 Myrmecobius fasciatus
ACTTAATGCCAGTACAACATAAACTATTTGAAAAAAGAATAAGTAAAGAAAGAGTCCTACCAAATTTCTTTTATGACACTAATATGGTGCAGATGCCTAAACCAGGAAGAGCAAAAGCAGAAAAAGAAAATGAAAGACTAGTTTCTCTGATGGATATTGATGCAAACATTTTAAATAAAATACACACAAAAAAGACTATAACAATCTATCACAATGATCATATACCATGAACAGGTGCGATTTATGTCAGAAATGAGAGGTTAATTCAAGAGTAGGAAAATACTATTTAAACATTTTCTCTTATTGGACCATGGCTACAAGCAGGCCCTCTTTCAAGGAATCACCGATTTAGATCTGAAAGGGGCTTTAGGAATTGACCATCTCCTTTGTTTTACTAATGAGAAAATGAATCCCTGAGGGGTTAACAGACTTGCCCAAGGTCACACAGATAGTGACAGATTATGTTTGTTTTTTCCACAATTGCCCTCTTATTAGGAAGACCACAAATCTAATTCACTATTAGCTTGGTGTGAATTAGTTTCACATTGGCCCACCCAGAAGTCTGGTTAAGAGAGAGTCTTAAAGAAAAGTCCTTAAAGAAAGGAAACCAAAAAGGGATAAATCTCGGAATGCTAGAATTTCAGCCACTTTGATGCCTGGGTAGGGAAAAGATTGAAGCAATATGGTCATTTTGGAATTCCTCCAGACTGAGTCTGTGCTATCTATGGGCCAATCAAACTGGAAAGTCTTCTCCAGGACTCACCCTACCATGCTCGCATAATTTATTTCAGATCATTGCTTCATTTTATAGATGAGAAAATAGAAACCAGAGAGGGACAGCAATCTGACCTTGATCACAAAGCTAGGAAATGTCAGACAGGTTCTCTGAATCAATATCCAGTGCCCATTTTTTTTTTAAACACTGCCTTCCTGATAGACTTGGGTCTTCTCAGTGATCCAAGCAATACCAAGGAACCAAGGAACTTTGGATGGAAAATGCCATCTGCATCCAGAGAGAGAACCATGAAGACTGTTTATAGATCAGCACAAACTATTTTCACCTTTTTTTTTCTTTCTGTTTTTTTTTCTCGTGATTTTCCCCTTTTGTTCTGATTTTTCTCTCTCAACATGATCCTTATGAAAATATATAAAAATGAATAAATGTGCATATAATGAAAAAATTTTATATGTAACTATGAAAAATAAAAATAAATAAACAAAATATTGCCTTCCCTTCACTATATTCCAAATTTGATTCAAGTCAAGTCAAGAAGCATTTATTAAATGCTTATTTCTTAAATGCCCTGCTATATGACAGGTATTATTTGCCTTTAGTTTAGGAATCTTGCAAGTTATATATTTTCTCAGATAGAATAATCAGGGTCTTTGTCACATGGCACTTTTTCTCTGGGACATCAGAAGCACTTTTCACAGATCTTGAAGATAAACTCCCAAGGATAACAAACAAGGGAGATTGTCATTTCAGGTATGTTTTTCCTCTGATGATGGGATATGAGGGTTGATTTCAGCCTGAATTCTTGACCTACCTGGCCAAATATTGTACCAGAGCCAAGAGCCAGGGGCAATTTCAATCTCACTTTTTCTCCTTTCACCTGCTCATTGACCCTGAGTAAGAGGTTAATGAGGATGTTGAGAGGATTAAAAAGCAAGTAGAAAGAAGAAAATTAAGAGGAAATCCAATCCAGCTGGACATCCACCCAGGCTTTCTGGGTAGGAGTGCCCTGGTCTTCCTCTCAGGATTCTTAATATCTTACCCAAATTAGGACAATATAAATGGTGGAAGGATTGAATTATTTGAAATTGGAAATGTTTCCCCAGACCCAATCCTACTTGACATCACCAGAAATAGAAAATCAATTCATCAGATTATAATGTCCAAAGGGACCTCAGAGACCACCCCACCTCGCCCCCTTTTTTTTTTGGCTAAGGAAGATATTGAGATTCAGAGAGGGTACATAATTTGCTCAAGTTCACACAGCTAAATAAATGTCTGATACAGGATGTGAACTTGGGTCTTTAACTCTTGATCCAACATTCTATCTGCTACCTTTCTCCTTTGCAAAATTTTATAAGGATCATAAAAGATCTTGTAAGTCTAAATTGCGGTCTTCTTTGGTGGGGAAATCCCCTCTCGTGAGTTATCAGTGATGAAGTTGCATTAGTCAGGTGTCATAGTGGCTAAAATGATGAACCTGAAGTTGGGAAGAACTGAATCCTGATTTGCCTCAGACTTAGGAGCTGTATAATGTTGGAAAAATCATTTTTCATTTGCCTCGATGTCCTCAAGAATATAATGAGAGCAATAATTGCCCCTACCTCCCAGCGTTGTTGTGAGGATAAAAATATGTGAAATATTTTGCCAACCTTAAAGCATTATAATAATAATTATTAAGCAATATTATGATTGTTATTAGCTTACTATTATCACATTATTATTATTGTTGTTAATATAGAAATAAGATATCACTGGGGAAAGATATTGATTCCCCTATTCTGCAGGGTAAAGCCTTTAGAGAGTTACCTTTTAGTACTGGAATTGACTTGCCCAAGATATGTCAGAAGTGAGATAGAAATATAGGTCTTGCTGCCTCTGAAGACAACCTCCAGTCAGACACATATGAGCTGGGATCAGTTATTGTTGCCCCTAGAACCAGATTAAAATCAAAATATTTAGCAAAATAAAAATGTAATAGACCATAGATAATGTTTATATGTGCTTTCTAATCATTATGCAGCCTTCACGGATAATTATTTTGTTTTATCTCTTTTTGTTTGTTTCCTGAGCCAATTGGGGTTAAGTGACTTGCTCAGAGTCACACAGTTAAGTGTCTGAGACCAGATTTGAACACAGGTCCTCCTGACTTCAGGGCTGGTGCTCTATCCACTGTGCCATCTAACAGCTCCTTTTCAAGGATAATTATGTATAGTTTAGTAGACCCACTTTCTATGAGTTTGACTCCACTGCAGCCAAATTATTTTAGTACATCTATACAGTATGTCCCAAAAATTCTAGTGCAGTTGAAACTTTAATAACTATTAAAACACTGACTGTGAAACCAGAGGAACTGGCTTCAAATTTAGCCTTTAACGTTTACTGCCCTTGTGATAGATAAGTCTCCTCATACCTTGGTTCCCTGACTTGTAAAATTATAGTACAAATTAAGGAAAATTGAGGCACAAAATTCTGAGCACCATCAATTTATTTATTTATTTATTTTTTTTTTTTTTTGCTTAGGCAATTGGGGTTAAGTGACTTGCCCAGGGTCACACAGCTGTTACGTGTCTGAGACCAGATTTGAACTCAGGTCCTCCTGACTTCAGGGCTGGTGCTCTATCCACTGCGCCACCTAGCTGCCCCCACACCATCAATTTATTAATTAGGCTAGCAATAACCAATAAGTTGAGTCAGTGGCCCTCTCGATGATCAGAGACCTTAAATGAGGGATGATGGGGTCCTTTATATAACAATTAATAAAATGATAGAGCAAAATCTCAAGCAATATAGGTGTGTCTTCTTCTGAGTGGCCATCTGTGACAGTCACAACTGAGATTACATTATTTGAACCTCCCCTTGTGAAACCTTTTTAACCAGAGCCAAGACATGTCACAAGACAAAGATTCACAGAGATGGGAGTTGCTACAATAATTAGGTCATTATTCCTAAAGCTGAATATCTGCTACTTTTTGAGCTTCCCAATATCTGGTGACATGATTTCTAAATCATTGTAATTTAGATAAGGGGCAGGCAGGATAGTAAAAGAAGTTTGCAGAAAGAGAATTTTTATTCAAGTTGTTTTAAGTCAAGTCAAAAACCTCCGGGGCTAGTAAAGAGCCAGATCCTCAGGGCAAAATATTTAGCTGTTCAAACCAAGACTCGGGTGTTTGAGTTTCTGGTGGCTCCTGATTATCAAGGGCAGCTCTTGATTTTAGTTACTGAAAAAGTTCAGCACTTCCAAATTCTTCAGTTCTGCCACAGGAGGCATAAACTGTTAATTGTTTGTGGCTGAGAATCAGTTGTGTTATGTGGGATAAAGTTGTGGACATCCAACATGTTAGAGATGCCATGTTTACACATGTCCACCTCGAACCTCCTCCACCAGCTTTTTCACAGATTTGGACATGGTTGTGGAGAGCATCAGTGTTGGGGGACCTGCACTGATTGAGGGGGAGCCCAGAAGAATCACATATGTAATCTTGTTTCTGACCTTGTTGCTTTCCCAAAATTTTCCACTCCAGTTAATTCCTACCTTAGGACGATAAGATATTTAAGAAAACCCTAAACATGACCTTATAGTTATCAGTACTCTATATTAGTAGATTACTCTTATCCCTAGATTCATTGGCTACACAGTTGGACTGACATATAAGAGCCTTATTTAATTTCAGTTGTAACCAACAAAAAAAAAGTCTTGCAATGGGATCTGTAAATATATCTCAAATGACTTGTTCACATGTACATTGCCTAGACTTCAGAACATGATCTACATACAGGTTTTTTGTGGGGTTTTTTGTTTTGTTTTTTTTGTTTTTTTTTTTTTTTTTTTTTTTTTTGCTGAGGCAATTGGGGTTAAGTGACTTGCCCAGAGTCACACAGATAGGGAATGTTAAGTGTCTGAGACCAGATTTGAACTCAGGTCCTCCTGACTTCAGGGCTGGTGCTCTATCCACTGCGCCACCTAGCTGCCCCTACATACAGGTTTTAATTCCAAATTATATAATAAGCCAAAGTAAAATTACATTTCCCTTTGAGGTAACAAGAGATAGTTCAAAAGTTACTCTCCTCTAAACAACTGCATGGAAATTCTTTCCCTTAAAACAAAAGATGTTTCTGATTTTAACCTTACTAATTAATAGATTTATATCTTTATTCCATAATCTTCATCTTTGTCTAATTATTCCTATTCTGTCCTGAGATATTTCAATGATCTTATCTTACATAGAAATATGTAACTATTAACAAGGAGATGATAAGTTCAAGAAACAATTTACTTGGTTGCTTACGAATTCAGATTGTAAACAGTAAATTCTTTCATACTTGCTTCCCATCATAGCATAGCATGCTAGAGTATTGCATCAATAAGATTGTTGTATTTTATTTAAAATGTTTGCATCAATAATTGTTGATTTTCTCGTGATTTTTCCCTTTTGTTCTGATTTTTCTCTCCCAACATGATCCTTATGAAAATATATAAAAATGAATAAATGTGCATATAATCAAAATTTTTTTTCCTAAATTCCCAAATATTAAAAAAATATATAATTTAACTTGCCCTGATCAGAGAGACTTGCTGTGCAAGGAAAAAAGCAGGGACATAGTTATAACAACATTAACTGGTCCTCCAGGCGTAAGCGTAAAGACACAGAATGACTCAATGTATATATGATAGCATATAACATCCTTAGTTCTGTTTAATTTCAGGTAAGAGTCATAGTAACTATATTGGAGAAGCCAATAATACAGCAAAATTCCACCTTATTTACAGGGTATAATAGCCAGACTCAGATAGGAAACAATCCTGTTTAGGAAGAAAACAATACCATGGAGAAATTGGTGTCAAGAGGATCCTACCTGCCACCATCATCCCTTCAGATTTTCCCAGACACAAATATCTATCTGTGGTAGTTCTCAAGCTGGATTTCTTTGAGCAGCTACTGGCCTCTCCCTCCAGTGGTGGATTACTGAGAAATCATTCAAACAATTATACAATATATATTTTAAAATTCAGAATAATATCAGATTACAATCCCACGAGATTTCACCTCAAATAGCAAAGTTTCACTAATCATAGTTTAGCTATAATTACTCTTATGTTCTTGCAGTAAGTTAGCAACAAAAGTGTACTAGACCTTACATACACATACACTCATATAAGCAAATCACTCAATATCCATTTCTTCTGTTTTTTCTCCTCCAGTTTAAACTCATCCTGGTATAAAAATCACTCATTAAAAATTAAGAAAATAATTACATTTTGAAATTTCATAAAAATAGTGAATATATGATTGTTCATTTAAAAAAGCAATGAAAAACACTAGCTAATTACTACAAGTACTCGGAATGGCAGGTATCCAATTCCTAAGGTATTGTAGATATTAAGCCTATTGTAGATATTAAGCCCTTAAGGCAAAAATTTTTAAGATTTAAGTGTGGGGATTAAGTTGGATCAAGATGTAACTTCAACAGATATTAATCATTAGCAGATATGGTTTCATAATTTTCATAAACTACAGTCAAATAATCTTAGAGAAAACTCATTCTTTGCTATAAACAAGTTTGTAAATTCTTCTCTCTCCTTTTAAAACGAGTAAAAGAGGGGATCCTAGTTCTGCAATTAACCAATTCATTGTCTAGGAATTCTACAACATTCAGCAACTTCTAGTACAGGGTTGTTAAGATTTTTTGACCTTGCTCAAATAGATGGTCCCAAGAAACTTGACAAGTTGACCAATAAGATTTTACAGCTCAGGTCTCACCATCTTATTACATGTGGCTTTTCTTAAGCCTTTCCTTATCAGCCTCCTCTCCTACTTGAAGTACTTGGTATATAAGGTACTTTGGATTTACCTATAAATGTAAATGTTGTATCTTTCTAGGCAGCTACATGGCACAATGGATAGAATATAGGATTTGAAGTCAGAAAGATAAGTTCAAATTCTTCCTCAAATATTCTGGGTTACAGGCAGCTGGATGGCTCTGGGTAAATCAACATCTCTGTGCCTAAGTAAAATGGCTCAGGAAAACTACTCAGTGTCATCTGTAAAATGTAAATAACGATATCACCTATCTCACAGTGTGAGAGGATCAAATCATTTAATATATGTGAAATACTTTATAAACCATAAGTACTATGTAAACTTACACATATATATGTATGTCTAGCCCAGCAATACATGAATTTTATATCCATATTATATTTGTATATTAATTTTTATATTTCAATATAATACAAATAGTGTATATATTTTATGTATATTTATAGGTATGTGTTTCTATACATACACATGGGGGGGCATGTGTGGATATGAATATATTTCATGAACTAGGTATACAAAGACAAAATAAAAATTTCCTGCTCTCTACATGTACAGGTGTGTATGGAGGAGAAAGAGAGAGAGACAAAGAGAGAGAAAAAGAGGAGGAGGAGGAGGAGGAGGAGGAGGAGGGGAAGGAAGAAAGATAGAGGAAGGGAGGAAGAGAAGAAAGGAGAGCAAGAAATTAGACTATATATTAGGCATTTAATAAACATTTATTGAATTAAACTGAGTATCTTAAATGACTAAAAGATGAGTCATTGCTTCCCATCATAGCACATGAAGATTTGCAAGAAAATAAAAATATTTCTGACAATCATATTATCAATAAAAATCTGTTACATATATTAAAGTAAAAATGAAGAGAGGTACAAATATCTGAAAAAGTAATTGAAGCCTTCAGTATGACCATCAGGCACTACTGCCATCTGGTGGAAGTTTTAATTAATTATGAAAATTCATTGGTTCCTTTAACAAGTATTCAAGTATTTGTATAGTGTTTAACAACTTAAAAATCCTGTGCATTGTGAAATTTAAAGGGTGTGGTTTTTTTTCCTTTTGTTTGTTTTTTCATTTATCATGATTTTCTCTTTTTGTTCTGATTTTTTTCCTAACATGACTCACAGGGAATATGTTAAAAAATAAATGTACACATAGAACCTGCTAGATTGTTTACTAACAGGGAGATGAAGAACAATAGATAGAGACAGAAAGGAAAGGAGAGTGAGTGACAGAGAGAGAAACAGAGACAGACAAAAGGTTAGAGTGATTTTAGCACTTTATTCTGGATCTTGTACATTTCCATTTTTAAATTAGAGAACTTGCTGGGGAAGAAAGGATAGAGAGAAAGTCATCCCAGCTAAAAGAAATGTTGCATCATTTCAGCTTTGCTAAGACCTGATTCCAGTGAATTACAACACGGCCACACCTTTTCTCCAACTTTTTTTCTAATTGTGAAATTTAATCAAATGGGCTCCTGCAGGTACAATCCTGTTGTTTATAAAATAGATAAACAGGAGCAGCAGGACAGCCAACCACCCTCCAGGAAGGGAGGTATCCAATTAAAAGGGCACCATGGGATTCCAGAGCTTCACACAGAAAGGAGGCTTGAGGCTGGAAGCAATATGAGTTAGAGGTGAAAGCCCAGCCCCTTGCTACAAATGGGACTTCAGCAAGGCTCCTACTCTGCCCTCAGTTTCCCCATCTGTAAAATGGGGAGATCTAACTAGATGGCCTCAGAGACAGGTCCCTTCCAGCCCTAGATCTTCACACCAGCCACTAACCACTCTGAGCCTCAGATTGCCCATCTGCAAAAATGAAGATATTGAACCAGAAGCTAAGACTTCTTCCAGCTTTAAAACTATGGCCCACACTCTTCTTGAAGTAGGAGGCAGATGACTAAGACGAGGATCCCTGGGACTAAAACTGAGTTACATTAGGGTTTTTAAGGTCAACTGGAGGTTGTTGCTAAAATTGTCCAGTTTAGATTTCCTTTCCTTGTCTGCCTTTTTTCTTTAGACACAGCCATCCAAAAGCAAAAGTATACCTAGATGTACTTGGATCAAAAGACCGTTTTTGCAAAATTTCAGCTGTTTTTGGTTTCAAGTTCTTTAGATAAAAAGGAGGATATCAAACCCAGATATAATTTCTAGGTCCTTTTCTATTCTAGAAAGAGAGAAATCATCCTCCATGAAAGGGCCATATCTCAATAGAAAAGGAACCAAGATGTAAGAACTGCAACAATTAACAGCCACATGAAAGATGCTTCAATTAATGATAATAAGGGAAATGCACCTCAGAATGCTGAGGTTTCACCTCATAGAATTTAATTGAGATGATAAAAGATGGGAATATTGTGGCTATAGGAAAGTGTCTGAAAGACCCATAGCTTTTGACCCAGACATTCTACTGTTGAGTACTTACATCCCAAGAAGATCATCATCAAAAAGTATAGATAGCAGTACTTTGGATGGGACCAAAGAGCAGGAAAAAGATGGTTGCCCTGCAATTGAGGAATGGTTAGACAAATTGTGGAATTTAAGGGAATTTGCCCTAAAAGATGATGAATAAGATAGAGGCAAGCATGGAAAGTCTTTATGAATGGTACAATATGCTATTGGATGGTGCCATAGTGAACTAAGACTCATCTTGTAGAATTCAAATCTGTCCTCAGAGACATTTATTAGATGTATGGTCTTGGGCAAATCACTTTTTCCAGTTTGCCTCAGTTTCTTCACCTGTAAAATAATCTGGAGAAGGAAATGGCAAACCACTTCAATATCTTTCCAAATGGAATCACAAAGAATCAGACACAACTGAAAAATGATGGAACAGTGTAAAATAAATGGAACCAAATTGCAAGATGCAATGACCATGTTTGGCCCAAAAGAAGAGGGATGATAAGGCACCACTTCCCACTTTTTTGCAAAGGTGGGTAATCATGGATGTGGGATATTTCTTTCTTTCTTTCTTTCTTTTTTTTTTTTTTGCTGAGGCAATTGGGGTTAAGTGACTTGCCCAGGGTCACACAGCTAGGAAGTGTTAAGCGTCTGAGACCAGGTTTGAACTCAGGTCCTCCTGACTTCAGGGCTGGTGCTCTATCTAGAATTTGGGATATTTCATAAAAGGTCAGATTTTTCCAAACACAAGTTTTGGTTGGTTTTACTAAACTGTAGTTTTGGGGGAGTTACTGTTTTTTTATTCTTTGTTATAAGGGACATTTCTCTGGGAAGATGAGGGAGGAATACGTAAGGAAACACAGGTGATACCAAAAAATGTCAGTGATAATTGAATTTAATTAATAATAAAAATTTAATAAATAAAAATTTAATTTTTTAAAAGTAGGAAAAATAAAAAAGGAAGAAACTTTCAAGAAAAAGGGAAAGTTTGGATCACTCTGAATCCAAATAACAAGAAATAAGCAATACAAATAAAAAAATTTCACTTCACAAAAGCCTCGAATTTTGTCTGTGGCCTAATTCAGGACTGAAAATAATTGCTGAAGTTCTCTAAAGCTGATGTGCCTTTTCTCTGGGACTCTATTTGGTTCTCTTCTTTCCCAAAAGGAAATTCACTTAATCAGCTGAAAGCAGTATTCTGAGAAACAAAGACAAATGAGTTCAGAATCAGATGATTTAAATTTAAGCTCCTATGTTATGTCATGGCCTCAGAGCTAGAGATATACATATTAATTAATTATGTACATAAATTCAAAGTATCTTATGAGTCTAGTTCCATTTGAAATCATAGTGCACAATCTCTTATGAATGTGTTTCCTTTTGTTTTAATAAGCCAGAGGCAGAGTGTATAATAAAAAGATGGCCTCAATTGACTTTGTAGTCAGTCAAAAAGATTTGAGTTCTAATGTGACTTCTTACATATGCTGGTTAAGTGACTCTGAGCAGATCACATATCCCCAAAGTATTTCCTAATTTCCCAAGACTATAAGCTGCCAAATAGGTACAACTCCCCACTACTTGAAGGAAGTCTCTAAAAATGAAATCCCAACTCCAGTTTAAAAAACAAAAAGAAAACAAAATCTATTCAAAGCCAAAAATAATTAGTGAAATAGCATACATGTCATATGTATCATGAGGAAATTAAAACTATTCTGTACTAGGGATTGGGGATTTATGCGCTGATCATGCTTGCAAAAATGTATATCAACAAGGCTGTGCAGCATAATAAACTGGAGCTCTTTTCACACTCTCTGAGTCTCCTGCCTCATTTATCTTGCCTCCTCAGAGATCAAAGGGCTCATATACTTTGAGCTCTCAATCAAGAGGGCCACAACTATATCTATATCAACTCTATATCAACTAATAATTGATCCTGTAATTGACCATTCTGTAGTACTGCCCCATCTTGGATAATTGCTCCAGCCATATTTCTCTCACTCTGAATTAAGGTTCAGAAATGCAATTCTTCCTCTGAATTATTGTGAAGTTATCATTTAACTTATTATCATCCCCAAAAGTTATATTGTCCAATCTTGTCTCATCCTGTACAAGTGAGACTTATTTATCTCAACAAACTCTCCTAAGCCAGGGAGTCTGCTAACACAGGTCAAGATGTGCAAGATGCTGATGGATCCCATAAAATAATTAACATTTCTTAATTGTGGGAGAGGGATGGTGCACTTGCCCACTTTCTTTAAAGTAATCACTCAGTCCCTAGCCCCATGCAGATTGTCTGCCCCACCTAGCCCCCAAAACTCTATTAAGGCTGGTGAGCCCAACGAGGATCTTTACCTCCAATGGAGAGGTCCCCAGACTCACAAGTTTTTCCATTCTCCCATACTGCAAGGAGAGGAGGAGAAAGCCAAAGGGTATGGAAATACAGGAAAAGTAGGAAAAGTTCCCAGAAGAGGTGGGCCTTTGTCTGGGCCTTGAGCCAATGAGGTGAAAAAGGAGGAGAGTGAGAGGCTAGGGCAAGAAGCCAGAATAACATGAGTCATGACTCGAATGTTGTGATATTTTTTTCCAATATTTTTGTGCAAACATCTGTAGATAAATAATATGCAAAGGAAAATGTGAAGCTGGCCATAGGAGAGTCAGCTCCATCCAAAGCACTTTCCACCATACTTTTCGCTATTCCTGCTAGCTCAGAAGAACAAGGGAGGCCAACCAAACCCGCTCTTACTTCCTCAAATGCCAAGTACAACTTACTAATTTCACCAGGAGACAGGCCCAGCATCAACCCTCTTCCCTTCCCACTGGGCTAGTTCTTTCAGAATTTATCGAGAAATGGAGGGAAGGACAAGAAAAAACAACAAATCTATCTTTCTGACTATTTAGGGCCTTGAGTCCCGGCATAAGGTGGATGGACCTGAAATAAATACTTGTTACACTAAAGAAATACAGTGAAGCTTCTAATAAATGAAGCCCGTTCAGAAATAAAGCAAGATAAGAAAAGAGAAAAGCTGAGCTGGGGAAGTTAATGCATTAAATAATCATAATTAAGAATGGGCAGACTGAGCGTACCTCCAGTCCTGGCCCTGGGTCTCAGGTTCTCATTCTGACTTTGACATTGGTGTCCTGGGATACTGACCTTCAAGAAACCAAGTTTCCTCCAGCTTAAGAAATGGGATCTAACTTTGTTCTCCATAGCTCATGTAGCCTTCCCCCACACTCAGTCCCCATCCCACCCCCAGCCCCATTCTGAATGAAATGGCTCTCCTTATTTTCCTAGCCATCCTTGAGCCAGCTCTCAAAGTAACTTTCCTGAGGCTCAGGTCTGACCCCATCACGATGCTGCCCAAGAACCTATGGCCTCAGTCCCTTACCTCGAAGAGACAATAGACAATCCTGAGCCTGGCATGTAAAGCCTGTCACAATTTGGCCCTGATTTGCCTTTTTATCCTCCCAGTCACAGGGCTTAGAATCACAATGGGCTTCTCAACTCCCCTCTCTACATACTCCTCAAATCTAACCAATTCTCCTTTGATGATATCTCTCATAAACGCTTCCTTCTTCTCCGACATAGCCCCTATCTGATGCAGGTCCCAATCACCTCAAACCAGGACTATCACAATAGCCCACTAGTGGGTCTTCTCTCATCATCCAGGACCCCTTCACTCAGCTATCAAAGTGAGGACCTTCCAAAAGGGCAGCTCTGACCAAGTGACTTCCCCACCTCTTATTCAACAAACTCCAAGGGCTTCCTATTACATCTAAGAGAAAGCTGAAATGCTCTGTTTGGTTAACCTGTCCACTCTTCTCACACCATACTCCACATACCCTATTCTTCAGGGATTCTGGCCCTTTTGCTGCTACTTGCACTGTTGCAGCCCCACTACTTGGAAGGATCTTCCACCTCACCACTGGCTTCCTTGAAAACATCTCAAATCCCACCTTCTATAAGAGGTCTTTGGGGATTTCTTTTTTTTCTTTTTAAAAAAATTTTCAATAGCATATTATTTTTCCAATTACATGTGAAGATAGTTTTCAAAATTTGTTTTTGTAAGATTTTGAGTTCTAATTTGTTTTCCTTCCTTCCTTTAACCTCCCTCTTCCCAAGACAGCAAGCAATCTGATGATAGGTTATATACCATGTATACTCATTTTACACATATTTCCAGATTAGTTATGTTGGAAAAAGAAAAACAAATACACACACAAAAAAAAAAATAAAAGGTGAAGATAGTATGCTTCAATCTGCATTCTCTCTCCCCCTCTGGATGTGAATGGCATTTTCTATCCCAACCTTTTGGAATTGTCTCGGATCACTGTATTGCTGAGAAGAGCTAACTCTATCATAGTGAAGCATTACATAATTTTAATCTTAGTGTTACTGTATACAATGTTCTCCTGATTCTGCTCACTTTACTTAGCATCAGTTCATGTAAATCTTTCCTGACTCTTCTGAAATCAGCCTGTTCATCATTTCTTATAGAACAATAATATTCCATTACATTCATATACCATAATTTATTCAGCCATTCCCCACTTGATGGGGAATTCCAATTCTATGCCAGAACAAAAAGAGCTATGAAGCATGCTTTATTTTTCTTTCCTTGTCTGTTGCTTTTTTCTTTCTTTTTGTTTGTTTCTTCTTCTGTTTCAATCTTCTTTTTAATTTTTTTATTAAAGCTTTTTCTTTTCAAAACATATGCACAGATAACTTTTCAACGTTGACCCTTGCACAGCCTTGTGTTCCAAATTTTCCCCTCCTTCCCCCCACCCCTTGTCCTAGATGGAAAGAAATCCAATATATGTTATACATATAAATCCAATATATGTAAACATATTTATACAATTATCTTGCTGCACAAGAAAAATCAGATCAAAAAGGGAAAAAATGAGCAAGAAAACAATGCAAGCAAACATCAATAATAAGAGGGAGAATGTTTATGTTGTGATCCACACTCAGTTCCTACATCCCTCTCTCTGGGTGTAGACTGGAACTGGTCTGAATCATCTCATTGTTGAAAAGAGCCACGTCGATCAGAATTGATCATCGTATAGTCTTGCACAGTTTGATAACTCTTTGGGCATAGTTCCAAATTGCTCTCCAGAATGGCTGGATCTGTTCACAGTTTCACAATGTATCAGTGTCCCAGTTTTCCCACATCCCATGCAACATTCATCATTATCTTTTCCTGTCATGTTAGTCAATCCGAGAGGTGTGTAGTGGTAACATAGAGTTGTCTTAATTTGCATTTTTCTGATCAATAGTGATTTATCTTTTGAGATTTCTTCACCCAGCCCTCAATTGCTAGTATTTTTGCTTGTGATTTCCTCCCATTTACTCAGTATCTGTATTTATATGGCCATTTGTTAACATATAAATTTATGTACATATTTACATATTTGTGTTGATCTCTGTGTGTGTGTGTGTGTGTGTGTGTGTGTGTGTGTGTGTGTGTGTATGGTCTCCCCCTTTAGATCATGAGCTCCTGAGGGCAAGAATTGTTTCTTTGGCTACCTTAGTAGCCAAAAAACAGCCAGCTCTTAGGACAGGGCCTGGCACAAGAATAAGGGTTTATATCCTTCTTGATTACTCTTATTTTATCTTCTTCCTGTTCACAAACTCAACTTTCTAGTCAAACTGGTCTGCTATCGCCAGATTTGGCCAAACTTCCCTTCTAGTTTTGTAAACCTATGAAATCCAGCTTCAAATGTGCAATCCATGTGCCAAGTTATTTCCCTTGGAGAGCAAGTGGCGACCTAGCAGCCTCTGCATCCACCTTGTTTTAATGGTTCCCTTCACCAGAAGATACCCAACTGCTATTGGGTTGCCTGGATTTTGAAAAGCAAAGCAAGCTAATTCATCCCATTCCTTCTAAGGGCCCAACTCCCCATAGATGAGTAATAATGATTCATCGAATTCCAAATGTGCATTTGCTTAAAGACTATTTTATGGAGAACTAGCACAAGGCAAGTGCTCAGAGGGAGGTCAGAAGAAACAATACAAGGATAATCTTAAGATCTTTCTAAAGAACTCTGGAGATGCTGGCAAAGGACCACCCACAACAAAGTAGAATTGGAATAGCTCAAAAATAATACGAGATGAACAAGTTTAGAGATATCTCCACTCCAAATGTTCATTTGGGCTATTTGTGTCCAACCTGTGGTCAAGTCTTCTCCTATTGGTCTCATCACCCATAGTCAGACACAAGGTATAGTGACCCTAACATAGTGATGTCATTTTGGTCCACTTTGATTATCAAGGACAATGACTAGACAATTCACTATAAAGGCTCTGGGAATTTTTTTTTAACTGGGAAATTCTGCATGGTCTAGTTATCTGAGGGATTAAAGAGACCAATTCTATAGAAAATTTTTCTATGGCATATCAGGTATTCTTAGGAGCCATGGAACAGAATGACAGATTGTTAAGAACATAGCTCCAGAGTCAGGAATTGGGTGTCTAATCTTGCCACTGATGCTTGACACCTATGTGATATTGGGCAAAACACTAAAGCTACCTGTTTCCTTATCTGTAAAATGGGCCATTTGAATGGCCCTTCTAAGATCCCTTCTTCTTCTCAAGCTGTGATTCCTTCAAGCATACTGATGGGTGATCAGCCAGAATTATTCACTTTATCCTATAATGCTTATTACTGGAAGCAATTACCTCAGTGGGGGAAAGTTAGGAATGGGCAAATTTGAACTCAATGTCAAGGAAAATTTTCTAACAAGAACTTTCAGAAATTGACATGGGTAGTCTTAGCTCTCCCTTCTTAGGGATTTTATAGCAAAGACTGAAAAAGCATTGCATACCACAAAGATTCCTGTGCATGTATTGGCTTGAGGTTCCTTCAATCCATATTTATCAGCCAAACAAGATTGTTGTCTGTCTCTGTTATCCATTGATCTCCAAAATAATCTTCCTTTCTCAGAGCTCACTGCCAGGTTCTTTCTCTTCCAACTCTTCCCCTCATCCCAGGATCCTAATCTCCCAGTTCCTTACCCTACTCCTTACCCATGGCCTCCTCTTCCACCCCATCTCAGCCACATACATATTTTGCCCACAACGGTTCCACATCCATATTCTTGAATTCTGAAATTCTTGTCATTGTACCTTTCCTTCTGCCTTGTAATACCTGATCCTAATGTTCATCCCCATCATGATCTCTCATTTCTCCAACCATCCCTACACTGGTCATATTTCCCTCCTCACCATTTTGACTCCTTGGTGAACCAATTCAAGTCTACACTAAAATCTTCTTTTCTTGAATTCTTTACCCCTTTATCCTGTCATTGATCTTGCCCAAGTCTCAGCCTTGAATTACTTCCACCATACACTGCCTCCACTCTTATTCCCATGCTGGTGAATAAAGCTAGAGAAAATAATGAAACTATGCTGACTGGGTCCACTACAAATTCATGGTACATTATGTCAACTGAACCCTCATTGGAGCAAGGCAATGGATTCACTAACCCACTCTCCATAAGAGTATTTTTCAAATCTTTCCTTTGATCCCCAGTGTTTAACACGGGCCTGGTATACAGCTATTGTGGTGATAGTTGTTAATCACTTCATTTTCAGAGAAGACTAATATCCACAAGTGATATTGCCTCATAAGTGAACTAGATTTAATAAAGCTGCACAAAATCATCCTCTCTTTCAGGGTCATCAAAATCCAAGCTTATATATATATATACATATATATGTGTGTGTTTTATATATATATATATATATGCATATATATATAATATATATGCTAACAACATATATCAACAATATCAACTATATATTTATCTATTAACTACATATATATCATATATATCAACAATATATGCTAACAATATATATCAACAATATCAACAATATATGCTAACAATATATATCAACAATATCAACAATATATGTATATCAATTACATATATCAACAATATCAACTATATATGTATACATCAACTACTTATATATCACATATATCAACAATACATGTTAACAATATATATCAACTATATATATATCAATAATAGCAACAATATATAGCAACATATATATCTCAAAAACTTGAATTGAAAGCTTCTATGGTATCTTCCAACTGTGAGATGCTGAGGGTCTGACAAAATCAGAAAAAAAATCTACCTGGATTGTTTCTTTTTTTTATCTTTTAAAATTTGTTTTTATTAAATACCTGGATTGTTTCAAAAGAATTTTTTGTTGCTCTTCTTCTTCCTTTGAGGTAATTGGTAACTTCCCAACAAAGATGATTTGGAGAAAAGGAAGCTATAAAATCTGCTGAAATATCACCAAGGACAAAGATGAAAATCTAGCTTTTATTCTATACTGAAATTAATGAGAATCATAGATTTATATTCATAGAAGGAAGCTTGGAGGTTACTTAATTACAATGTTTTATTTTACAGACAAGGAAACTGAGGCTCAGAGGGGAAGTGACTCACTTAAAGTAATGCAGCAAGTAAATAGCAGAGAAGGAATCCAAACTCAAGCCCTCTAGCACGAGCTGTGGTGTTCTTGCCACTACCCCATGCTGCATTTCCTATGAAAGCAGTCTATTTTCTAGAGGGTTATAACCAGAATCCAAGGACCTCTTTCAGGATCAAAAACCATCTTTTCTCCTCTGCCCCACTCAACCCCAGAAACAGAACAGCTCAAATTCTGCTGCCACAGATGGATATATGACTCCCTGAGAAATTCAAGGGTATTTTTCTTTCTTTCAAGTAAGCATTTTGGAACTGAAATTAAAAGTAGACAGCTGCCCAGTCCCTTCTGGACCAGCCTCCTCATTCAGTGTGTGTGGATAAAAGCAAAGAAATTAGGTGTTGGCTCTAATCTGAAGATTTCCCGGGGCCTTTTTTCTCTTCATTAGCTGAAACAGTTGCCCAGCTTAGCTTCTTCCCTGTTCTTTCTTTCAATGGCAATATGTTGAAAACGATGAAGGAGACTTTTATGGAAAGTAAGTTTTTGATAAGAAATAGGCACATCCTATTGATGTGGGAAGCAAAAGATGCATTTGGCTACAGCTCTAACCAGCGGAAGTTTGTTTATATCTGAGAATGACAATAAAAAGCACAGTTTCTCCCCTCAAAGAGCTCATCTTCTATACCACACAGATTATCAATAATTTAGAGCTAGAAGTGTTCTTTCACAAGTCACCATGTCCACTTTGTAAGCAAGTTAGAGGAATGTAATATAGTTTACCTCTCAGACCTGTGGAGATGGAATAAATTTATGTCCAAAGAAGATCTGGAACTCCTAATTGAACACCAGGTGGATAATTTTGATAATATTAAGTTTAAAAGTTTCTGTACAAATAAAACTAATGCCGACAAGATTAGGAGGGAAGCATCAAATTGGGAAATCATCTTTACATTTAATGGTTCTGATAAAGGCCTCATTTCTAAAATATATAGAGAATTGTCTCATATATGTAAGAATTCAAGCCACTCTTCAATAGATAAGTGGTCAAGGGATATGAACAGACAATTTTCAGATGATGAAATGAAAACCATCTCTAGTCATATGAAAAGGTGCTCCAAATCACTATTGATCAGAGAAATGCAAATTAAGACAACTCTGAGGTCCCACTACACCCCTGTCAGATTGGCTAAAATGACAGGAAAAGATAACGATGAATGTTGGAGGGGATGTGGGAAAACTGGGACACTGATACATTGTTGGTGGAATTGTGAACGGATCCAACCATTCTGGAGAGCAATTTGGAGCTATGCTCAAAAAGTTGTCAAACTGTGCATACCCTTTGACCCAGAAGTGTTTCTATTGGGCCTATATCCCAAAGAGATCTTAGAGGAGGGAAAGGGACCCACATGTGCAAGAATGTTTGTGGCAGCCCTTTTTGTAGTGGCTAGAAACTGGAAACTGAAGGGATGCCCATCAATTGGAGAGTGGCTGAATAAATTATGGTATATGAATGTTATGGAATATTATTGCTCTGTAAGAAACGACCAGCAGGACGATTTCAGAGAGGCCTGGAGAGACTTGCATGAGCTGATGCTGAGTGAAATGAGCAGAACCAAGAGATCATTATACACAGCAACAACAGTATTACATGACGATCAATTCTGATGGACATTGCTCTCTGCAACAAAGAATTGTCTCAAACCAGTTCCAATTGTTCACTGAAGAAAACCATATACACCCAGAGAGAGGGATATGAAATATGGACCACAACATAACATATTCATGATCTCTATTGACATTTGCTTGCATTGTGTTGCCTTTCTCTGATTCTTTTTTTTTCTTGTAGAGAGGATTTTTCTTGCATAACTTCTCAAGCATTTCAACATTATTAACATGTAGTGGACTTCCTGCCATTTAGGGGAGGGGAGGGGACTGGGGGTAAAATTTGTAATGGAAAGCTTTATAAAGATCAATGCTGGGGAACTACCCATACATATGTTATACAAATAAAAAGCTTTAATTAAAAAAAAAAGTCACCATGTCCAACCCCTTCATTTACAAATGAGGAAACTGAGGCCAGATGAATAACAGTAATAGGTTCAAAGTAACACAAGCAGTAAGTGCCAAGCCCAGCTCCTCTAATTTCAAATCCCTGGCTCTGTCCAGTGGATCATGCTCTCTCTGCTAAAAAAAAAATGTTTAAATGTATATTTATCCTCATGCGGGAAGGTTGTGTTTGATAAGGCATTTTCCAGATTTCAACTATTTCATGGAGCTATTAATATAATTCTAGGTAGCAAAGCGAGGGGAAACAGGGTGAAGGAGAATGATCATTTTCCTTCTTAAAAGTCAAGTCATCTAGCACTATGGTCATTTGTGTCGATGGTATATTCCCCCCCCCCCTACTAATAATAATAGCTAATATTTACATAGCACTTACTTTGTGCCTGGTACTGTATCAAGTACTTTACAATTATCTTATTTGATCCTCACAACAACCCTGAGAAGTAAGTGCCATTAATATCCCCATTTTATAGCTGAAGAAACTGAAGTTAAATGAATTGCCCAGTATCACATTGTCTGAGTCTAGATTTGAACTCAGCTCTTTCTGATTTTAGGTCCAGAGCTCTAATTGCTGTACCATCCAGTCCCTTGTACAGAGGAACACAGGGGAGATCTGGAGGCAGTGGACATCTGGCTATTGACAGAGTTGGACTTCATGAACTCATGCCCATCCAATGCTAACCCTTCCCATCTCCCTTATCTAAGATTAGCACCTTCCATCTACCATGGCACTATGACTGGTATACAGCAGATGGTTAATATTTGTTGATTTTTCTAACTCCAGCACCTTAAGATGCCCAGAAGGAGGACATCACACAACATTAAGAGCACGACTCGTGACTATATCTTCATTCTAAAGTCTTTAGTGGATGACAAAAGCCATACTAAATAAATGACTTGATTTCTTCTGTTTCCACAAATTAGATTAGCCTCCCCTCCCCTGCTGAGACACTGGAGGCAGTGGGTATGGAGACAGCACTTTACCAAGCCATGCAGAAAGGTAACAGCTGGTTCCCCCACCTCTGAGACTGACCACTTCAGACAACCCTGGCTATATGAACTACACTTTTAGAAAGAAGTCACCCCTCATTAGAAATGACCAAAGAACAGCTGGACATCAGAGGGAATCTGGGTGCTCCATCCAGAGCCGGACTGCTTCCTCAGCCCCCACAGCTTGTTCTGGGTCATCTTCCCCCCAGGCCAACCAACCACCCAGTTTTCCTCTACTTCCTCTCTAGGAAGAATCTTAGGTCTTAGAGCTCAGTCCTCAAGAAGAGACTTAACTTCACCAACTGATAAGTAGCCACACTGGGATTCAAACCCAATTTCCCTAATGCCTTCATTGAAAATCTAATTCAGTCTCCTCTGGTCAAATAGAAAGGAGAGTAGCTGGCACTGTCAAATTGCTGTGGAACTGACCTGTGAGAAGCCACAAAATGTCATACCCTCCACCTCCTCTTCTCTAAACCATGCTCCTAGTGCTTGGAAGCCTTCCATAATCATTGAAGCGTTGAAGGTCAGAATTCTCTGGCTCTCAGGAAGCCAGAATTTATTTTCTCCATCTTTTCAAATGGATCTGTGATCTCACTGATGCAGGTATTCTCTCCAAAAATGGAAATCACAGCCCATCCAAGCATGTGACTCTCATACATTGTCATCCCATGTGTTTGCCAACCACCCTGGTGCCTGTCTTGCCATCTCAGGACCAGTGGAACACATGGGCTGTCCATTATTTATCCCCTTTCCTCATCACTTAACAAGCCCAGCCTTTTCCCATCACCTATTTCTTTTCTTTTTTTGCTGAGGCAATTGGGCCCATCACCTATTTCTGTAATGTTTACTGTGTTTCTTTGCTCATCTATTCTATGTTGGTCTGCCTAAATCTGCCATGTATACCTCCTCTTTGCTCCTTGAGTAAAATCTTTATTATTACTCTTGGGAAGCTGAATCATCCCATGACATTTCTATAGCACTATAAACCTATAAACATACAATCTTATTTAAACCTCACGGTTCTAAAAAAAAAAAAAAAAGAAAGAAAGAAAAAAAAGAAAAAAAGAAAAACCTCACAGTTCTGTGAGGCAGGTACTAATGGTGTCTACTTTATAAAGAAAAGACCAGACTGAAATCTTGGTTACCAAGCTAAGTGTCCAGAGGTAAGCTCTGAGCCCAGAATTGTCCAACACTTATTTCTCATATTATGATCTGAGTCTAGAATTACCCATCACTCTTATTTCTTATATTAAGAACTTGAGCTCAGAATTGTTCAACACCCTTATTTCTTATTTTAGACTTCTAACAAAATGGGCAGGCTAAGTGTTGCGCTGTCAGTAACAGGTGTAAAAACTTGGGAAGCAGGATTCTAGCACCTGAAATAGCTTCTTTATGAGGATATTGATTTGTTTAAATGGCACAGGCTGATAAGGCATGGGTAGTTTACAATCTGTACTACTGGATATATACACTCCAGCCAAATCAATTTTCATATTAAAATTACCTTAAGTCACATCTATTTTGAGGTAAACAAGCTAGGTCCTAGCAGAAGGTTACATGGTCATTTCAGCAGCCTTTATGATTGATAGTTCTCATTATAGTCAACTAAAAATAAACACAGCTGCTTTCCAATCGTTTCACTGAGAAATGTTCATGAGAACATTTTATTCAATCTGGACTTGGATGAAATCTACAAACTCAGTTCAAGACTGGAGCCCTTCTCCCATTCTCATTTATTTTTCAGTATCTTCTTTATCAATATTCTGTATTCTTTGATACTTTCTTTTAAATACTTACTGTGGCCATGGAAACCAGTGTAATATTAAAGCTATTCAAACTGTTTTCTCTTGGTCTTAAAGCACGACCAACCCATCTCATTTTTGAGCTGTGCAGCTCCTTGGCAAATTCCCTTACTCCACTTCTTGGACATGTCACAGGTCATAATATCTTACAACCCACTTACTTGTTTCTCACCTGTTCGCCTTCCCATTGACATTTGAGATGGCCACAGTTAGCTCTTCTGAAAATGCTTTCTTCCTCTAAGTCATTCTGGGCCCATCTTCTTGTATCTGTCCAAGAGTTCATATACACTCTTTATCCACTTATTTTTCCATATGTGAAAAGCAATGCCCATCTTAGATCTCACTGAAGTGGCCCTATATCCCAAGGTATGGGAATCCCTCTTCTGTTTGAAGGGAACATTTCAGGGAAGACCCACCCAACTAGTAGCTCCTGCAATCCCCCATCTACTGAGCCCATTTTGCCCACTATTGGGGAAACAATCCCATGGGGCAGGTGAAAATTCCATTATCTGTCACAGCATGAGACAGAAGGGAGCATGTGAGACTTAAAACGGTTATTTCAGTCCTGATACAAGTAGTTTAATGCAGGATAGAGTCATCTGGAGAACATTAGCATCAATGGGGAATCTCTTTTGTCTGAATTTTGCAAAGGACACTTCCACCATAGTGAAGAACATCCACCAAATCTACATCTCCTTCCTATGTGCCTTGGTATTAAATTCTTGGTTTAATTCGCATGATCCCATTATTCCCTTTTAATAACTGAACTTGGTTAATACGGTTTGAATTTTACAAAGAACATCTTCACACGTAAACATTCTGGCAAGCTCTCTCTGATATGCCTTGGTATTTAAATTCACAAAGAACATCCAGCAATCAGTGGTCTTAATGTGTCTATGAAGGGAATAATCAACTAATGTAGTCATAGAGATCACAGCTGTAAGAAATGGCTATTGACCATCAGAGGAACATTAAACAAGATTATATCAGTCTTGTATGATCTTTAATTACAGGTAGGAGACACCAAGTAGGAAGGTCTTTACTCTTGCATGCTGATTACCAAATCAACTTTTTTTTTTTTTGTAATTATCAAGTTATTTCTTATAAATCTAATTTTATTATCAAATGGAAACACTGGAAGTGTAATACAAAATTGTAACTATAACATTCACTGAAAATAAAATCAGGGCTTACATAAACCAAAAGAACAAACTTTTAAGTCTGGGCAAATTGCCCTGATTCCCCTGAGGCTGAAATAAAAGCTAAGAGTGAAAAGGAAGATAAAAGTGAATAAATGGAGGTGCACTGACAGCCAAGAACAACTTCCCAAAACAATCCAATCAAATAGGAAGGGAAAGTCTTCAGTGAAGACCCACCCAACTAGTAGCCCCAGCAATCTCCCATCTACTGAATCCGTTTTGCCAACCACTGAGAAACACCATGGAGGGCATGAAAGATCCATTATCTGTCACAGGATGAGACAGAAGGGAGGTATGAGACTTTAATGGGTTATTTCAGTCTTGATATAGGCAATTTAATGGAGGATGAAGAATTATCTGGAGAATGTTAGAACCAATGGGGAATCTTCTCTGTCTGAATTTTGCAAAGCACACCTTCACCAGTGAAGACCCAGCAAATTTATATCTCCCTCTTACGTGCCTTAGTGTTACATTCTTCATTTAGTTCAGTTGGTCCAGTTATTACCAATTAATAACTGAATTTGGTTATTTTGGCTTGGTTATTATCTGATAACATATTTTCTGACCAATAAATAAAATTTTATGAGTGTTTTTATATGGCAAGACGTGGACCACTGACCACAAAAAAACAAGTATCACATAAAGAAAAATGGAGAGGCCCATGGTATAAACAAGATACAACATTAAATTAATGAGAAAGAACAGGAATATGGGATGCCTTGAAAGAACTAAGATTAAATGGACTGGTCATTTTGGAAGACCAAAGGGATGATAGGTAGACTACCCTATCCAGTGAAACCTGGGAAATGATGGGAAAAAATTAAAAAGGCCCCTAGTTAGCAAGCATTTATTAAGGCACCTACTGTGTTCTCACAAGTCAGGTAAATGCCCCGAGTGGCAAACTCTGACATTATTGAATAAAGTTCCCAAGTCAATAAAGCCCCAGACCCATATATATATATATACACACACACACACACATATATATATATATATACATACACACATATATATACATATATATGACAATGTAGAAAACAATATAAAAGCTTTTTACTCCCCCAAAATGCATTTTTAATAAAAAGGACCAACACTCCTCCAAGTAGCGTCAGACATTTTTCAAAATAAAAACTGGGGCCCCTAATCCACTAAGAAGGATCCTGAAAACTATATGTTGACTTAGTTTTAAAATGTAATGTTATCTGTGTTTATCTAATCATTTTGTTAAGTATTTCCCCATCACATTTTAATATGGTTCTGGCCACTCCTGGGAGGTTGTGGTACCTGTTGTGACACCTCTATTCTAAAGCACTGCTTTAGGGGGCTTTGGGGAAGAACTGAAGGGGATGGACAGAGCCTGTGATGGCCTGATTCTCCCAAGGGTTGTGTGTAAAAAGGCAAAGCTCATAGGGGAGAGAGGAGGGCTATGGGTAGGAGGCCAGAGCTAGAGAGAGAACAGATTAGGAGACATGAGGGGTAAAAAATAAGCTCAAAGGTAACTATGTAGAAATGTGAATATTATAACAGATACTAGAATGTATCTATTTTTCCCTAAGATATTTTTAAAGTTCTTTAAAAAAAATTTCCCCCTCTGGAAACAAGTCTTTCTATCAACCTCAAAGTTACGTATAAGTATAACTAGGCTCTCATGTATCCAATAGACACTTTCCCCCAAAGCTGAAACCCAACATTAGTTTTATTTCTTTATAGCATGCAGATAAACATTTTCTACTCAGTTTTTTAGATTTCAAACATTTTCAAAAGGCCTGATATTTTATAGAAACAAAGAATTCTAGAGCAGGAAGGGATCTCAGAGATTCCCGGTCCAAATGAGGAAGCCTGGTCCATGACGAAGCGCATCTCATCAGGTCATCATGGACGCCCCTTCTCCTCCAGTGGCGTCTTCAGAGATGTGGAGGTCCTCAAGCATCTCAGCCAGGCTGATCTGAGGGGCTCCTTCATCATCTGTGTCACTCTCCACAGGAGCTGTCGAGGCTGAGAAATCACCCGGCAGGGACAAGGAGGAGGAGAGATGGGGAGAAAAGAGAGAACAATTAGAGCCTCGGCTCCACGCACCACCACACGCACTGCTCGAACCCCAACTTTCAGACCAATTCCCCGGTCTGATTCCCTGTGAATAAGCGGGGATTCTGCTGAAAGAGAGCGGCCGATTCCCCGACCCAGCCCACTGTCTCAGGAGCAGACAATTAAGACTGCTTGGAGAACCGAAGTCCTCCTGGCTACAATTCTCACAAAAAGAACCTGAACAACTGTTTTTATGCCCAAGGCCTGTAGGAATGCCACGGCATCTCCAACCATCAAGAACCCCAATGTCCAAGCAAGCTTCTCAAATTGCCCAGACAGGGGTCTCAAGTTTGGAGGGACGTACCGGGACCCCCGTGGCCTCCAAACATGTGCAATGAAGACCTTAGAGGAATTCTGCTGCTCTTCAAATACATTTATGGAATCCAAGAATTAACTAGAAATACTGTGGAATAACTAAATCTGAAAGGAAAAGGCCCAAGGAGACTCTATCAACTAGAGAATGGATGAATAAAGGATGGCGCAGGAATACGATGCAAAACTATGGTACTGTGAGAAATGAGGAAGGGGACGATCTCAGAAAAGGCAGAGATCTGTGTCAACTGATGCAGAGGGAAGTGGGTAGAACCAGGAGAAAAATATATAGATAGTGACACTGCCATTGTAAAATGATTACTTTTGAAAGACTTAAAGTGCTTTGATCACCAGAATGGTCAACCATAATTCTAGAGGACTGCTGATGAAGTCTCTCAAGAAAGAGATGATGGATTCCAAATGCAAACTGAGACATATGCTTTTGGGATATGGCCAAGAGGGAACTTTGTTTTATACATGTGTCCCCTGAGGAAAGGGCAGGGGAGAAATGGGGGAAAAAAAATACCAATGCTAGAGAATTGAAAAAAAAAAAAAAAAACCAACTTATCAAAAAGGTGACAACCCAATCAACTGCCCCCAATACTTCACTTTAGTTACAGAAAAAAACATGACTTGTCAATTGACTTAAATTCGAACCTTTATAAATGTTGACATTCTTTCTGATTGTCTCATCTTCTTCCAGATCTTCCAGAAAGTCCTGGTACTGCCTGTCGGAGGAGATTTGCACAGGTTAATAGGCAACAGTCCAACACTAGCCCAAAGCAGTAGTTATTCTAAGCACAGAGAATAGGAGATCAAGGAGTCTGCAATGGTAAAAACTTGGGGAAAAGATTTCAAGGTTGAAAGTAAAAGTTAATAAAAAGTGATATTTTTAATAGGACTGTATTTTACTTTCCCTTTCAAATTACCAATAAATATGTGGGAGAAGTCAGATGGTCAAGGGAAAAAGAAAGGCAAATCCATTTCTCATGGTGCATTTCTCTACCCACGTCCTCAGATTTTGCCTCAGTATCACCTCCTCTGTAAAATGGGGATTCTAAGAGCATCTCCCTCTCTCAGGGGTTGTGGTGTAATAAATGCAGAGCACTTCCCAAAGCTAACAACGATAACCAAATGCTCCTGATTGTGGTGGCGAGGTGACCCTGGGCTTGTCAAAGTTAGGCCAGCAGATCGAAAGCTCCGGGAGCTTATCAAACTGGAGACAATGAGAGGAATCCTGCCATGGGCTGGGACGACTGTGGATCAACCCAACTCTGTCTAAAGAGACAGTGACAGGCTGCTTATTAGTCACTCAGTACCAAGATTTTTTTTTTACCCATAAATCATCCCCAAGAACAATCCACCAGGATGTAGAGCTGCTGGGTTTGTGGGGGTGGAGGCAGTAGCCAAAGAAAGGAAAGTGTAGATACTTCAATGTGATGGAGTATTGCTCCTATTATAATATTTAGTAACTTCTTCCTTAAAATGGCTAATTAATTTTGATTGACCTGTTTTTAGCATTAACACATCTAACAGATAGAACAGTTATCTCCTACTTTTTAAATAAATGAGGACTTCTTAAAAATCTATCACACTTTTCCATTTTTCAAAGTGAAAATAATAAATTAGTTCCAAACTATTCATATTCCAAGTACTTTCATTCTTCTTACTGTCACCCTTTATTAGGCTACATAAAGCTTGAAGATTAAAATGCTTGGAGTTCAAAAGCATGAACTTGCTGCAAAGTTAATTATTTCTCGCCACTTAGACAATATCTTTACTTTCTACTTAGTATTCATCAAGGTTTTCCTTTTTATTACACAGTAAAGAGAGCACATCCACCAAAGTTACTTTTAAAATCCAAGTTTTTAGGCTTTTCATTACTTATATCAATAGTAATAATATAGCCAACTCTCAATTTATCCAAATTACTTTCAAGTACCTTCAACAAAGCAGGCAATAACATTAAAGCTTTTGTAGAGATTAAAAAAGCTCCTTGAGAAGGAGCTGGGAGAAAAGAGCTTTTAAAATACAAATTTAGTCACTTCCCCTCTCTTAGGGAAGGTGAAATCAGTTCCCCTGCAGTGAGGAGTCTGCTTTAGCTGAAAGCTGATTTAGTCTATCCCGAAAGTGGGATTGGAAGCAGCGAGGAAGGGAGGTGGCCCAACACGCTGACCTGCTCTCTTCCCCCTTTGGGTTCAGAACTTCCTGGCGTCCCGCCACTTCCCAAAGCAATCCCGAACTCTAGGCTTGGTCTTCGAGTACCAACCACCACTCTCCTTTTTCCAGTTTCATCTTGGGCTCATGCCATCCTTATTTCTAGTACTTTCTCCATCCCTCTAACCCCAAACCCTTTCCTGTTAAGCTCCAATCCAATACACAGGGTTTAGAATCGGGGTGAGCCGCCTCCCCCACGTCCCCTGGAACTTAGCCCTCCCTTATCTTAAGCACTTTTCATGGTGAATTTAGCCTTTTCTGCTGTACTTCCCTAACACTCCAACTAGAAGGCAATGCCCACATCCCATGGACAGCTATCTTCCAACTCTTAGGGTCACTATGGATACCAAACGCAGAATAAACGATTGCTACCTGGGTAAAATGATTCAACTGGCTGAACCGAAATGCCGACTCTTTTCCTGATTTAAGTTTCTCCATCCCCTTACTCAAGCGAGCACAAGGGAGATGGTGTTATCTGTGGTACAGCTGTGTAGGGGCTCGCCCCAAGACCTTCCATGCCTTGGCCAAAGACTCAAAACCAAACCAGAGGAGCACGCCGGCCGGGGGCCAATCTTCCAACACAGGGCCCATGTCCTTTTTCGCTCGGCAATGTGTGCCCAGGCTGGCGTGCCCGTCAGCGCATCCTTCCAAGAGCCCCACGCTCTCAGACAAAAGAGCAGCACCAACGAACGAAGGCGCACAGGAGCGCAGACAAGGATGCACTGCTTACATAAACCCCCTTTTTCCATTTAATAGATGGTGTTCAGCAACACCAACATTGTTTTTCCTTCTTATCAAAAAGAGCTTCCCTTTTCAGATGGCGAAAGCGCAGTTAAAGAGGCCTAAGGTGACTAAAAACCTCACCTATATTACCGTCAGTAACAACATGAAGAGTGACTCACGTCCATGTGCCACTTACAGAGGGCGGGGGGGGGGGGGCGCAAGCCAGGCAGCCTGACGCTAGACCTGGGGCTAACCTTACTGGAATGGCGCCGAGGCAGGAGCCCACGTCACCAGTTAGAGGGCAAATGTTACTTGTGGGACAGCTCAAGATACCCTCGATAATGATAAATAATTCCAGCAGAGATAACGGGAGGCAGTGAGAACATTACCCACTTATGTCAGCAGTTCTATCTACCGGGTGAGGGTCTCCTGGGCATCCTCTCCCCACCCACTCATCCCTCTCCACGTACACTTCGACCGAGCTTGGGCCTGCACAGCCCACAAGGCTCAAAGCTACAATCCCAGGAAGCCTGTTTACTTTCCTCCAACTCTGAGCTAAGTACGATCCAGGGCAACTAAAACCCAACTCCAGAACTACCTCATGGCCATCTTTGAGGGCACCTAGAGCTACCTTTTAAAAACCTCCCTTATCTCCCCAATCAGTCTCTGCATTCGGCCCATTTCTGCCCTTCATCCCATCCTTACTCCGTCTACGCTCTCTGGCCTCCTGCACTGATGGGGTTTGATGGGGGTTGTGATTAAAACTGAACGCTGTGATTAACCAGAAGTTGAGCACTAAGTCTCACCTCTTTAACATTCAGGGAATCTGGGACTAGCGACTTTCTCTTCTGGGAGGTCCCTCCTACTCCCTCCCCCTAAACACCCAGGGGAGCTCACAGCTCCCCTCATCCCAGCCCCCCCTTCCATGCTTCCAACATGGAACTGCAGCTGGCATCTCTCCCAGGTGCCAGGCCCGCTAAGTAAAAAGGGCTGCCCCCCACTGAGGCAGCCGCGATACCCAGAGGAGGCGAGACCCTCGGGATCCGAGGGGGTCATGATCAGAGGAACTACCTGGCCCACACATTTTCAAGAAGCACATTCTCCTCGCCTCTCCGCAAAGCAGAGCCTCCGCGCCAGAAAGAACTGCCCTCATCACAAGGTTAGCACTAAGAGCGTGAGCCCAGCCTATACCTCTCATCATCCGTGTCCATGGTCTCTTTATCCCGATCCAGTTCCTTGAGCTTCCAGTTCCTGCGCCGCTGACGTTTGACACGATCATAACTCTTTTTGATCAATACCTAAACACCAAAGGGTAATCTGAAAGTTACATTCACAAAGCAACAACAGCCTGTGGGAAGCCAACGAACCCCAAAACCTGCAGCAGGGGCCACAAACAGGGTCGCGGGAGGCCCCTTAAGTCGGTCGGTTGGCCCTTCTGGACATAAATGCACCAGGATGCTTAATTTCACAGCACATTAAGTTGGAGAGAAACTCGTTAAGCCTGCTTTGCACTTCTGTTAGCCTTACACCTACGCCACGGTTCTGTCTCCTGTGTCTCTGAAAACAGTCAAGTAAAAGCAGATGGTTTGTCTCTTTCCATCACCTCGACTTCATCTCCACCCTCTGCTGAGAAAAGCAGAACCTGTTTAAGCAGATCAAAGCAGTAGGTGGATGGAAGCCTTTGCACACCAGACGTTGCACTCAGTGCTTTCCATATTTTCCCCATCACAAACTCATCAAGGGTTTAAAGAGCCATCGGGAAGACCGTTGACAACCACAATTCCGTTCCAGTTGGAATACCGCCTCTGTATTGATACTTTTGCTTTGACATCACCTTCACTTCCCAATAACCTTTTCTCTCTCTTTCCCCTCGAGACCCACCCCTGATCATAAAGAATAAAGAAGGGGGAAAGCAGGCTCATCAATCGAGTCTAATATCATCATGGTGTTCTTCCAGTTCTGCCAACAAGTCATGTCTTTTGTTTCTGAACAGTTTCTGGATGCTACGTGGAATAAAGATGGAGGCAAGTTAAGAATGGATCCAAAATTACAGCCTTCTAAAATATCCCTGCCCCGACTTAGTCTGCTTTGTGGTACATCAAAGGAGTCTGGTAAAGTAGGAAAACTAAGGCATTTTGTGGAAAATGGCTGATGAAAAAAGGGACCAAACTCTCGAAACTTTTGGATTTACTTTCTCTAGGAAAAGGAGGTAAGCTAACCCCTTTTCAAAGGAAAGCTCTCGTTTGATCTCACCGTCCCACTCCACAGAGATCTCAAACAGCCCCATTCTTTTAAAAAGAAGCCGGCCCATTTTCCTCCCAGGTGAGACCTCCCAGGATTCCTCCCAAGGGGACGTAACACTCACCACATCAGGAACACGATGCGTGTTCATTTTGTTGGCGTATTCATCGTTCAGGTTGCAGTTGGCCAAGTCAAAGCTGAAACGGAGAAGACGAAAAGTGTAATAAGGAGGATGTTCAGCCTTCCGTGCTGGATGTCTGCTACTTTACAGGCTCCCCAGAAGGGCAAAGGGAGAAGGAGGGGGGCACCCCTGGCCTAGGTTCTGTGCAAATGGCTGGGTGAGAACGGAAGCCGCAATGAAGGGCATTAGTCTCTTGGACAGGCCGGTCCCGGCCAACACAAAGAGACCGGTCTCTCCTCCACAGAACCAGCCCCAGCACAGCCAACCCAAGGGCCAGGGTGCGGAACAAGACAAGCTGCCATGCTGCTGACTTAATGTAGAGGCCTGATTTTGACATTTTTAAAACCGAAAATACTGGGACGTGGGCCCACAATAAAAGACTACCAACAACTTTCTGCTTTCACAAGGCTTACATTTGGGGAAATGTACAGAAACAAAACAGGGACCGCCCCTGGCCTGCAACTTCTGCTCAAAGACCCCCAGAGATGGGCACTTCTACTCTGAGACGGCTCATGCTAGGAAACTGCCTCACATGGAGGGAGCTCCTGAGAAGAAGGTTGGCCCCCAGAGTCTCCAGCCCTATTAGCCATCATCAACAGACAGGTCTCTTCCCTGCAGGAACCACAAAGTCAGCTGCTCCCAAGGGGCCACAGAGGAAGCCCGGGCTAATCTTTGTCTTGGGGGGGTGGGGGAAGGCCTGTGGCAGCAGGAAAGGCCTTTTCTCTGTTAGGGAAGGCAGGTCTACCCAGGGAGAAAAACCAAGAACCCCTAAGAGCCCGGCCCGCTCAGGCACAAGCACCAAGGCCATGGCCCCCCCCTGCCCCTGGTACTGTCCCTACTTGTTCAAGGACAAAGCACCGCCTTCTCTCCCTCCTTCTCTCCACAACCCAAGGAATCTCTGACCTTTTTGCCAGGGCTCCTGACATGTCCTGTCATGGGGACACCCCACTTTCTCTCCCATAGCCTTGCAGATGTCGGGGTACCATCCTGCTCCTTCCCCACGTCTCTCTGGTTCCACTTCCTTTATGCACCCATTTCCCACCACCCCTGTACCCCCCTTCTGGGGGCCATTCTGCCCTTCACCCTCTCCTGGACTGCCAGTTTGTCTGGGTCTGTGGTGGCCACAGCTGAGTCAAGGCCTCAGGTTTTGCTGATGGCTGGAGCATGGCTGAACGCTGTTTGCCTTTGCCAGACACACGGGGGGGGGGGGACAGCTGCTCAGGCCCCCACGTCAGGAAAGACTGCCCGAGCCCAGTAAAATCCCCACCTCTCTTTCAGTCAATGGGGTCTACCTATGTGTCCTCCATTTAATGTGGAAATTGTCTCAGTTTAACAGATGGGAAACACTGAGGCTCTGTGGTCCAGTGACCCGTCCAGGATCTCCCATCTACCAAGGGCCAGAGGCATCCAGGCCCCGGCCTCTTTCTCATCTCAGCCTGGGCCTCCTCCCCACCCGCCCGGGAGCCCTCAGGGAGCAGCCCAGCCCAAACTTCACTGAGACGCCTGCAGCGTACCCACCCCAGCACCAAGTCTCCGGGGTTCAGCAGATGTCCCAGGTGAGTCCGGCAGAAGTACTGATTGTCCGTGTTCATCTCCGAAGTCTTCTGCACCCAGACTTCCGCGAGCATGTGCTTGGCAGAAACAATGAAAGGGGCTCTTCAGTCAGCGGCCAGGACTTTCTACTTCCTGACGGAGGCCCTCTGGGCACCACTGGGGACATCTGAGCCCCTTTAAGCCCACAGGGCTTCCAGGCAGGACGGCCCCTGCTGCCCACAGCCACCATTCAATGCCCTCGCCCTATCCGTAACGCGGGCACCGGCCCGGCTCTGAGGGAGCTCCTCCTGCGGGCTGCTGGCGGCCTCTTCTGCACAAGAGGCTCCTGATAGAACATGAGCTCCCCCAGGACAGATGGCTGCCCTCCTGCCTGCACACCGCACCAAGTTAAATGCCTGCTGGTCACGGAGGGGGAGCCATCAGGCCCGAGGCCCCATCAAGGGCTGGGACAATGGGGAAAAGAGAGAAGGGACAGAGGTGCCCCCCATGCAGTTCTTGCCAAAGGGCCCCACCACTGCACTGAGTGGAACTGGGGCCCCTGGGGCCCTCAGCAGCGGAGCCCAAGCCTGGGGCCCCGGCGAAAGCCAGCCAGCTTCCAGTGAGGGGGCCGCCTGAGAGGCCGGGGACCACGGATGCCAGGAGCACAAGCCTGGAGCCGAACTCCGAGGCGGCTTTGGTCAAGGCGTCCAGAAAGAGCGAGCCAGAGTCTGGCCCCCAAGGGTCTGGCGTCCCCGCTTCTACAAAGCCTCACAGGGGCCCCTAAACAGTCTTTTTACACCCCAGCTCCAGGGGATCTTTTTGCTTTATGGCTCCCCATTTTTCTGCCAGCAGGCCTATTTTCAGTAAGGTGCCCTAGATTCAGAACAGCCCACGAATAAAAATCTGCTCAGAAAACCAGCTGCGGGGGAGGTGGGAAAGCCTTACTTTGTTTGATCTCATGCCGGCCCCCGCCACGGCCTTCTGGTTGTGAACGATGCTGCACTCCATCACAATAAACTCCTCCAGCTGCTTGGGGTGGCACAAGCTACTGAAGGGGTACCGCCAGTAGGTGTTCCCATCGATCTCAGCAACTGCGGAGAAGAAGCGAGGAGAGCCCCTGAGAGCTGGGCAGGAGGGACGCGGGGCCACGTCAGGACAGAACGTTCCCAATCCACCTCCCCATCTCGGGCAGCTGCCAGGGCAGACTCTGAACCCACGATGCCCGTTTCTAGGGGCGAGTTTCTCCCCTAGTGTCCACAATCCGGTAACGGGCCAAGGGTCGGCCAGGCCAACCGCTGCACGAGGGAGAGGGGAGGCCCCTCGGCATTGCCATGCGTTTGTCTTGTCTTCAACGTGGTCCGTCACAACCTGTGCATAATCCCCAACAGGAAGGAGCCTCCAGTGTGTAAGAAAAAGTAATTTCCCAAAAAGGTGAGACCCCTTTCCTGCGATCACTTTTGCTCTCCATACGGATCCTCTCAAGATCTTTTGCGGTTTCTTATCTAGCTCCATTTCTGTTCCCTTTGCATTAAGGAAAAATTCCAAACTGTTTTGTTTTGTTTTTTAACAAAAATTAAAAATTTTAAAACTGAAAGCAGAAGTGAAATGAGCAGAACCAGGAGATCATTATACACGGCAATAACAAGATTATACAATGATCAATTCTGAAGGACATGGCTCTCTTCAACAATGAGATGTTTCAAACCAGTTCCAATTGTTCAGTGATGAAGAAAGCCATCTACACCCAGGGAGAGGCCTGTGGGAACTGAGTGTGGACCACAACATAGCCTTTTCACTCTTTCTGTTGTTGTATGCTTGCATTTTGTTTTCCTTCTCAGGTTTTTTTTTTTTTTTTTCTTCCTTCTTGATCCGATTTTTCTTGTGCAGCAAAATAACTGTAACTATGTATACATATATTGGATTTAACATATATTTTAACATATTTAACATGTATTGGACTACCTGACATCTAGGGGAGGAGGTGGGTGGAAAGGAGGGGAAAATCTGGAACAGAAAGCTTTGCAAGGGTCAATGTTGGAAAATTACCCATGCATATGTTTTGCAAATAAAAAGCTTTATTTAAAAAATTAATAATAAAAATAGATAAATAAAACTAAAAGCAGGCCAAAATAAACCAAAATCATTAGTTTTAATAAACCATTCCTCTAAGATGGAAGTTTTCAAATGAGTTTTATCTAAATTCCAGGAGACGGAATTAGCTAACAATCGTTGAGTAACGCCACATCTCCACTCCATCACGAAAAGCAAATTGCTTTCCAGACCTTGAATTGCTTTCAAATACGCTGAAATGTGGCCATGAGACTTTAAATGAATTAGTCCCAAAAATTAAATTGGAGAGCAAACACAATCCAATTTCAGTAAAACTTAATGGAATGAAACAACTATACAAGAAAAGATTTTAAGGAATAATAGAAGAGATAATTTCTATAAACATTATCAAATGATACTAGAGGGCCCTTTTAATCAAATGCTTTCTTCACAATTCAATCCCCATTCACCTTTTGTAAATATGTTTGCAGCTATGTTTATAATTCCCATTTCAAAAAATTTTGTTCAAGAATTAAAACTCTGTTATTCAAGGGCATAATATGAACAGTTTTAACCAAGAAAAACACCATTTACTGCTACACCCGGAGAAGTACAACCTTCAAGACAGTTTTTTTCATACCCCCTCCAAAAACAAAAACAAACAAAAAACAAAAACAAAAACAAAAACAAACAAACAAACAAAAAAAAAAAACCACGTCTTACTCTGTAGTGTGTTGGGATCAATGAGGTGGATGGCACTGGTAACTCGGATACAAACACAAATCTGGCTCATGTTTCCAAGGCTTTGTGCCAGTTTCGGAGACAGACACACAACATTGTCCTGCGTGGAACCAGAAATAAGCAAGATGAGTCCCAAATAACAGCCCCCAACATGATTCTTTCCAAAGTCTACCAGCCTGACCCACACTAGAAAACTCATTCTAAAAACTTGACGTAAAAAGCTCCTCAGCCAGCTTCTCAGAGATCCCCTTTCCTCTGCAGCGCTGCTATGATTTGATTACCATGTTATTCAGATAGAGAACTGAGAGTCCCTCATCACATTAATGTTCCTATCACACAATCATACGACAATATTCTATAAACACGTACCAGATCTTTGGCAATTCACAACTTCTACAAGAATAAAAATTCAACTAAAGCAAAATTTCTCTTATTCTGCCAAATAAATCGATCTGTAAAGAACAGCTGTAAATGTCTTTCTCAAATACAATTCTCACTGAAATATCCATCTTTTATCTAGCTATATTTACATATAGAGAGAGATATAAAAAGATACTAGAGAAGAAGAAGGAACTGAAACTCCAAAATACCTAATGGTAGAATTATAGACTTGGAGAACGTTCAAGGTGGAAGGGACCCTCTTTGATAACTACATTAAAAAAAAAAAAAATCAAACTGATCCCAAGGATGATGTACCTCATTTGTGACAAAAACAAAACATCTGATGAATTTCTAGGGTTTTACGCTCTGGTACCACTGAGTCAGAGCCCTCAGGGGCCTGCCTGACACACTTCTCCTCCATTAAACTACAGGCTCTGAGGACAGGGTCCAGGGCCTTCTTATTCCCCCAGACACCAAACACAGGAACATAAGCCTAAGCTGCTGTCCACAAAGGTCTGGGATGTGAATGAATGAAGAGACATTAAGGTTTCAAAGCTCTCATTAGCTTCCTACCCTTTTTACTCTCAACTATTCCTAAGGTAACATCAGAGTTCAAGCTTTAATTTAAACACAGCCATGGAAATGACAGATGCACAGACTCCATTTATTTCCATCTGAGAAATACAGGAACACCTATTGTCAAGCTACCAGCAAGTGTCCAGAAGCACCCAGTGCCAGACACTATTCTAGGCTCAGGGGCACGAATCCAATAAAGAGCCAGTATTGACAGAGCACTGAAAGGTTTACAAAGCACGTGACTCAATTTATTTGATTCTCCCAATGACTCTGTGAGACAGGTACTATTAACGTCCCCATTTTACAGAGGAGAAAACTGAGGCAGACAGCAGCAAAGTGACAGAACCTAAGGCAGGATTTGAATTCAGTCCTCCTGACTCCAAAAGCTGAGATCTACTTATTGCACCGCCTTGCTACTGGTCCTAAACAGAGTCCTGGTCCAGTACCAACCGGACAATGATGGATCGATAGGTCTCAGACAAGGAGCCTGGTGCTACAAGGGAGGGCAGTGAGAGGTGGGTGCCCCCACCCATCTGCCAAACAAGGAGGCAGGGAAACAAGTTTGGACTCCCCCTCCAACCCCAATGCTGCAAGGCCCTTCAGCCTTGAGGCCCCCCTCCTGACTGTGGCCGCCAGCAGCCCCACGAGATGATCAAGGAGAGTGCTCTGCAAACCTCGGGGTATCACAGACTCAGAACAGGGCCACTGATGACCAACGTGGCCACGGAGGACTCAGGGGAGGTGGGAAAACGCAGGTACAAAATGGCACCAGATGCACAGAGGCTATGGACCCCACAGGCCCAAAGCACCAACAGGGAAGAAGGGGGAGTCTCCATGCTTTGGGGGGCTGATGTTGTCAACAACTCAGGAGACATGTGAGAGAGAGAGAGAGAGAGAGAGAGAGAGAGAGAGAGAGAGAGAGAG